>CAXKVY010004334.1:0-39339 GCA_964058915.1 Tetropium fuscum
TAATAAGAACCACTATTTTAACAAAATACCCGGGTAGATAGCCTGCGGAGTTCGGAGAGTAAATCTCGATATTTTGTCCGGTTCTCCCCCTCTTTCAAAACAATGTTCTTTTCGGCCGGAGCCGAAAACTCTATAACGAACATCGTCTTGAGTTGGTGGTCGAGGAAGACTATGTCAGTCTTATGGGCTTATGTCCGCCTGACGGTGGTGAATGAATAGTTAGTGTATTATATTATTATTATTATTATTTTATTTTCATTGTCCGTTATATCATCATCATTATTATAATTATTATTATTATTGAATTATTACGGTAATTATTTCACATACTGTCTATGTATCGTAAGCACTAGATTTCGCATACCTACTTAATTATTCGCATAATAATAATATATTACATGGATTTCAGTTACTACTGAAGGAGTTTCCAGCGTAATAATATAAAAAGTTAGCAACATAAAAAATGAAATATTAAGATTACAAAGAACATATTCGAGCTCAACTTTGATTGTTCAGAGAAAAAAAGCAATTTTTATGCTTACTGCGCCTCCCGTGATCCTTTGGATGTTTTATTTTATTCCTGCTAGGGGAGGTAGGATCAAAGGATCGCACAGGTCATTGCCGAAGATAACTGTAACTTATACTTTTCTCTTTTGGGATATAATATCTACGGAAAGCACGTTACAAATTAAATTAAAATAAATATATCTCTCTCTACCTCTATATCAGGAAAATATTTTGATTATATAATTTAACGCTACATAACTGATAGTAGTGAACAATTAATAGGTGTATATGTGATTAATATACCTACGTGATATGTGTGACATGTTATTTAATCATTGTAAAGACCCCGACCCCGTCCATTAACAAATAAACAAAAAAATATGTTTCAATTTGGTATAATAATGACGCCTTTGTATTGGAGCATAATTTTTTTTCCACTGTGAAAGGGTATTTTGTCAATTGGAACTTACCCACAATAGAAAATATTTTGCATACCTCATACCACATAAAAAAAGAAATGTGTTAGGTACTTATATAAGCTATTAATTATTAGAACTGTGTTAATATATGACAAACGAAATCTACTTAAGTTTGAAGGACACTTTTGTTGCCGATTCCTTTAACGTCTAATTAGAGTCTTGCTTCTAAAACTAACTGCTTGTATTTTTAAAGTAATGTTCAGTATTTACTTTTCTTGTACCCTAGTCTGAGCATAATATGTGAAAAGAATTTTTGTTTCGTTCTTCAAATTATTAACTATAAAATACATAACGCTTACATAAAAATATCATCCAACCTTTTTATGTGTTAAAGTCATTATAGTACAGTGTAAATGGCAAAGGCATTAGGTGTAAAACAACTTAAAATAAGTAGTTTTAAGACTCCGAGTCAGTTATGAAAGATGGAATACTGTCTCGTCCACTAATCTTGACTATTGTGAGATAGGCTAAGCATATTAGGGAAAATAGGGGAAAATTTATCCATAATTGTAATTTTCTCACGCTTTGTATGTTTTTTGCGTCGCTGAACATGAATCTGAACTTTGCTTACAGAAATTTTGCCCGGAATCCCTTTATATCAAAAATATTAATTTTGGAAACATTTTTCGGTTTATCGCCTTCTCAAAAACTATGCGTTTTATCGAAAATACCATTTAATACAAAATTAAAGTAGAATTTAATACAATAGCAAATAGAGAACACAATTTCCTACAGTTTTATAGTTTTTATTTTGTTTCTATAGCCGATCGTTCCGCCGCTAGAGCGCGCTGGAAAATTGTCAAAATCCAAGAAAGTGACAAAATAGTAGTTTATGTCACAAGAACGAAAAAGCTAGTTTTTTCGGCCGACTACGAAATATTGCCAGTAGAGACACAGTAGAGGCTGGCTTCGTAGAATTCATATAAAAAAATATGACGCCGCTGGTTTCTCTAAAAATAAAAATGACTTTTAACTTTTTTGTTCAATTATGAAGAAGAGAACTTTCTTCATATTTTATTGTTCTACGCACCGTTTTTGAGTAAAAAAATTGAAACCATTTTAATGCATGTCCATTTATCATACAAAAATATTTTTTACAAATTCAAGCGTTTGATTCAAGGTCAAAAAGAAGTATATTATAATAAGTATCACCATTTTCAACAAGCTCTACCTTTCGTTAGTGCTTGCTAACCGAGAAACGTTATTTTTTTGACACATTCGAATAAAAATGCGATTTATGCCACTTTACGTTCGATTACCGTGGAAACAACCCATGTTGTGTTGGAATAAGTTTAAAATCAAATGTATACAGCGTTGTTGTTCAGTTATTCTGAGTAGTTGTCATTTTTCCAGTTCCTCCATAATTTTAACAGGTGATGGGCCCATGGCAACGTTTCAGCTGTGAATTATTTAGAGAGCGTTCCGCGATTGTGTGGCCGCGAAAATTTCACAGAAAGGTCGTTCGCGCTGAAAAATGTTTTTGTTAATCACTTTATTCTCGTTTTAAGTATAGTAAGAAGCATTTAATTATATTGAGTTAAAATTTAGTTAAACATTATTATTTTCTACTTTTTAGCTCGGTTTCCCTTTAAATCGTGTTTTTTAGTTTTTTTACACTATAATTTTTTAGTAATAATCTTATTAGGATGACATTTTCTAAATGATAAATGATACTGATATATGTACAAAATGTAGATTTTTACGAAGCAACAATTCATGAACAATTCTACACTCCCCGGCACAAAATTCCGTCACCCTAAAATTTTGCCCAATTTTGATGTTTTATAACTTTTTTATTTTTCATCTGATTTTCATAAATTTTTACCAGTCTGTAGATCAGTTCATTGTGTGTCTTTTTAATTATTGTAATAAGTCATATTTTTCGTCCAGGCAATATTATACAGGGGTAAATCAAAGTGTTGTTTTTTGTCGTAAACTCAAAACACCCTGTGGAAAAATTGAGACGAATAATTTTGTTTACAAACTGTTTGCTGCCATCTTAGACATATTGCAAACATTTTGTTTTTTGATTCATCCCATTATCTCATTTCTTCTGCGAGCAGCAAAATTTTAAATGAAACGCTGATTTCAAGCTTATTTTTATTAACAAAAACATCCACTAGGTATATCACAAAATTAATTAACAAAGACAAATTTTAATAACGTGTATGTCCTCCTCTCGCAGCAATGACAGCTTGCATTCTTCGTGGCATCGAATTAATAAGATTACTTATTCTGTCTTGAGGAATAGCCTGATATTCTTCTGTCAGCGCCAGCCGTAAGTCTTGCAAGGTTAGTGGTTGCACAGGACGGCGACGGAGTGCTCTTTTAAGAACATCCCAAAGATGTTCGATTGGGTTGAGATCCGGGCTACATGCGGGCCAGTCTAATCTTGGAAGTCCAACCTCATCCAGATATTCGCTCACTACCCGTGCAACGTGAGGTCTAGCATTATCATGCATTAATGTAAATTGGTTCCCAATGAAAGGAGCAAATGGAACAACAATTTCTTGGAGGATTTCCTCAATGTAACGGTGGGCGGTTAGTGCTCCATTTTCAACAAATACAAGGTCAGTACGTGCATCGGTAGAAATACCCGCCCAAACCATGACTGAACCACCGTAATATTGCAGTCGCTCAGATATGGTGCAGTCTGCATATCTTTCATTTCTACGTCTGTATACCCGTACACGACCATCCGGCGACCTTAAACAAACCCTGGATTCATCTGTGAATAGTACGTTTCCCCACTGTTCTACAGTCCAGTCAGCATGCGCTCTTGCAAATCTCAGTCGGTGTTGTCGATGCCGAGGAAGCAATTTTGGACATACTGCTGGCCTTCGTGAATGCAATCCTGCTTCTAACAATCTTCTACGTATCGTTCTTTCACTTACACTTACTCGACGTACCATTTGCAAGTCATTTTTTAGATACACAGCAGTAGCTCTTCGATCTCTTAAAGAACTCATAATGACAAAGTGATCATCAGCTTGAGTGGTCATTCTCCTTCTGCCAGAGCCTTGCCGCCTAATAAAGTTTCCCGTCTGTAGATACCTATTCCAAACATCACAAACTGTAGACCGCGCAATTCCCAGAGTACGGGAGACATAACTCTTATTGCGGCCATCCTCTATTAAGGCAACAATTCTACCTACGTCTGCTGTAGTTACCATGATGACAACACACTAAATTAACTGTACTGTCAAATATTCTGTCACAATAACCGCGTATTTAGCCAACGTCGATGTTTTTTAATTAAAAATGTTAAAATTAACAGCGTTTCATTTAAAATTTTGCTGCTCGCAGAAGAAATGAGATAATGGGATGAATCAAAAAACAAAATGTTTACAATACGTCTAAGATGGTAGCAAACAGTTTGTAAACAAAATTATTCGCCTCAATTTTTCCACAGGGTGTTTTGAGTTTACGACAAAAAACAACACTTTGATTTACCCCTGTATAATATTGCCTGGACGAAAAATATGACTTATTACAATAATTAAAAAGACACACAATGAACTGATCTACAGACTGGTAAAAAATTTATGAAAATCAGATTAAAAATAAAAAAGTTATAAAACATCAAAATTGGGCAAAATTTTAGGGTGACGGAATTTTGTGCCGGGGAGTGTATATAATTAACTGTCCAACAAAATCCACGAGAGATATTTTTGATATATATATATATATATATATATATATATATATATATATATATATATATATATATATATATATATATATATATATATATATATATATATATATATATATATATATATATATATATATATATATCTATAATCCTTCTCGTTAATTAGCCACATATTACCAACTATAACCATATATTTGTAACACGCCACATTACAATATTGTTTTATCTATTATTCGTTTCATATATAATTAAATATTTGTGGCCGTGATATATTTGCAATATGAACTATTTTATCATGTAAGTAATATATTATGCATTTAATTGTATTTTGAGTACAATATCCCTATTGCATTAATTGAAACTTTAGTTTATTTAATGTAGGTTTTCTGCCTATAATATAAACATAATTAACCCATGGGTAAATGCAGATAGGTCTCCCGAAGTAGATTACTCCCGAAATATTTTTTTTAGAAAAGTATCATTTTATTATAGAAACTTTAGGTAGGTCACATCAAACATATTTTTATAGGATTTTTTTTTATTTAAATAGTCTTTTCGAAACTTACCGCCCCTTTTAAAGGACATTGGTACAACAAGGAGTACAACAATATTATTGGGTATGATAGTTAAAAAAGTCATATTTGGGTTGCAAGCCTACATTGCATTTATTTCACCGGAACTCCATTTTCGTATCATTGTATGCATCTAATCATGTTCTCCTTGTATATAACAAGATGCAATCTCCAATAAAATCGAGATAATTCTCTATAGTAAATATTAGAGAGCACAGGTCCTCCCTCGTCTGGTGGGCATGTTCTATAAATTTTCGCTTCAACTGTTCCAATAATAGACCAATTTTTGAAAATTGCATGTCAAAATTTATACGATTTTTTAACTTTTTTGTATATCTACGATTTTATTATTTGCATCAGAACTATTTTCCCAGTAGGTATAATAATCTGCTTGAACCACTGGTGTAGCCACAATAAATGAGTTGTTCATGACCAGTTCCGTTATGTTGCATCTACAGCATACAGGTTTGTGTAATTAGTGTATATTGCCACAATTCATCATCAAAAGAAGATAGAAAAGAAGATAAAGGAGAAAGATGATTTTTTGACGTACCTTTTGACCTCATCCTTCTGACGTAGCATCTGGTAATCTGGCATAGTCGTCAATTCTGGTGGTCTGATTCTTTCAACAGCTCATTCAGAGTTTCATTCTGATGTTTCTCGAGTAGGGGAGACCGGGGTAGATTGTAACAAAAAATATTTCACATTTTTATACCTACCTTTGAACTGTTTTAAACAATCAGGATTTTTTTGCGTGAAATTCTACTTACATATGTTGTGAACAATTTCATCAACTATATATGATAAAATCTTTAACTCTACAGTTCATTCAATATGTATGTATAGTTAACTGACCCCATATAAGATACCGCGCAGGCGCCACATGTAATTCTTAATTTACTCTCTCAATTTGATATTTTAATTGAATACTGATTCAATTAAAATATCAAATTCCACAATACTATATTAAAGTTGTATATATTATTTATGAATGTTATTAAATAATAATTGTGCACACAATAATATATTATAGGCCAAGATGTTACGTTTTTACATTTATTTTCGTCTACTTTAAATATGACGATCCACGACCTTTCCAATAACGAATATTCGAGCAGTATATCTCTTTTTAACTTATTGGAATCGTATCTCTCGGATCGGGATCGGATTCTCGGATCGAATAGGATCAGGTACGCATATCTTACAGTGGCGTGTTCGCGGGAATTGCTAATATATTATTTATATACCTACCTATGTAGGTATACATCGCTACGAGAGTTGAAATAAAAGAGTATGGCGGTTAGCAAACATGTTTGTTCGTTTCGTATGAAACCTGAAAAACGTAGATTTCCACCAGAGCTCGCTTTATTTACGAGATAGGATAGGCATGTTAAAAAAATTTAAGGAAAATATTATTTGACGGCAAAAATGGAGTGGGTGTTAGAGCAGAGCCGACTTTAACAAAAAAAAAGTTGATTGATGGGCTGCTCGAAGTAGGTACTGACGTGTACTGAGGTAGGTAGGTACCTATTACATCCTCCACTAAAGACATTTCTCAAATAATTTTTTCCAAAAAATATTCCAGTGCTTGAGGCCGCTAGGTTATAAATGCTAAATGCAACGATATAAATTAGGTTTTTTATTGGGATTTACAAAACTGAAAACGCTCTCTGGTTTATTACATAAGTAGGTACCTATTGTCCATTGACTTTATTTTTATGTAGGTACCTACCATCCTAGATCACAAATTAATAATTTACATCAGTGGGCAAAATTAAAAGTTCTATAGCCTGTTTATAAAATTATAACCTAGCCACAAAAGAAAGGAAAATTTTCAATGACTGTAAAATACCTCAAGGTCAGTTTCTAAGTTTGATTGGCTGTAAAAAGTGTGTTTATTGGAAATCGCTTTGCGATGAGAAGCTGGTAAGTAGGTATGTATTGCATTTGTAATGATTTTTAAAAATGTGTTGAATTTAGTCTCGGTTTAGTTATGTAGGTACCTATTAACAAACAAGCTCTGATCTTTGTCAAAGCTTGTCTGTTAATAATCTTTGTCTTTGTTGAGTGTTAACGATTTGGTAGATTAGGTAGGTACCTACTTACACAATAAATATGACTGTATTTCAATCGCAAGTATATTTATTTTATTTTTCCGTTTTAGAGTTTATTTTTCTCGACTACTTAGCTGTTTTGTACATATTTATTTTTGTTACTTGTGGGAAATATGGCTACTGATAAACCACCCACTAAAAAATGGTAACGCGCTGAAAGCAATACTTCATGAGTGGTGTGGAAACTTGCATTCAATATCAGCTGTGGTGTTGAAAATATGCAGTGTGCAAAATATGTTGTACGAACTGTAAACGTCCAGCTTTTTTAAAACAGATCTGCACCTTTGTTACAACGTGCCCCGCCTCGGGGTAAATAGTAACACTAAGCGGGATAATATGGTAACGCATATTATTTTTACTGCTTTATTCATTTAAATACAAACCTAAATATAAAAACATTTCAAAAAAATATAAATTAATATTATTCAACATTTAGAATTTGAATACACATGGGTATTAGTATTACTGGTTATCTATTATTCACTATCCATATATCTGCCGTATCAAAATTTCCATATATCTGCCGTCCATATATTTCCGTGTATTTGCCGTCTGTATAAAATTCATGTGACCACATTTTGTACTCCCGGTACCTAATTCCCTCCCGGTACCGGTACCTAATTCACTGTTCGTTGGGTTTGCTATTCCCATATGCGTCTGAGGAATCGTCTGATTCGACGAAAACCTTTTTCTTCACTTTTGACTTCATAATTTCTTTGGGTTTTTTGGACTTTCGACTCTTTTGTTCTTCTTCCAGTGCATCTTTTTCTGGCGTATCAGTAAGTACCGCAGATCTTCGTTTTTTTCGACCCCAATGGGTTGTCTTTCGTTACTCGGCTTTAGAAAGTGGGCGAACAAACTCCGGAGAGAATATTATATTGCCTTTAGAAATATTTTGAGAAGCAATTTCATTGGATCCTGATGTTGAAGCAACTAGCACCAATTCAGCCAATTCAGATAGTTCAGATGAGTGAGTCAGTGAATAATCTATCACACTAGTCGGTAAATTAGATGTGGACATATCAGGAGTTTCTTGAGGTAGATCAGCTGACGTCATAGCAATATGTTTTAGTTCAACTGTTTGATTTGATGGGGGAATAGGTGGTGGTGGTTGATCCGTCACACTTGACAGTAAAAATTTATCGGCATCGAAAATATCTCGGTTAAAGGATTCTATGCCAGAAATTTTAAAACCTTTCATTATAAGATAGGAGTGGATGCTAGTAGTAACGCATCTCGAACTAAAGACGGGATGTTATAAATTGTCAGACTTTCCAGGGTTGCTTCGCAGCCAACTATCTTGAGCAGAAGGTAAATATTTTTTAAACGGCCCATATACACTCCTGTCCAATGGCTGGAGGCGGAGTGAACAATAGCTTGGAAAGAACAACATTACCACCCCATTATCTCTTGCACAATTTCCTATCGCACTTACGGCAACACATACGGTGACCAGGACCCCTCTTTCACTTGAAGTAATGCCACCTACCTGCTTCGTTCCTTTTCCAGCAATAACCTTGCACACTCTCTGCACAGTGGTTACCCCTATCTCATCGAGGTTCCATATTTGTGCAGCTGTGAAATTGTATCTATCTCTTACGTTAGATAGTTTATCAAAAAAAAAGAGAAAGATTGGTTTTATTAAAATTCGTTGCTCTTTACAAACTCGTAGGTTCTGGAATTCTAATAGAGATCACTACGATCACATGAAATATTCTTAGCCAATCTTCCCCGGCAGATTCGTTTCGCTTCCAGGAGTCAGGAGCTTTAATATAATATTTCAACGCACAGGAGTCAAATCAAAATAAATTTTTGAAGCGTGTTTTAAGTAATCAACTAATCTGCCTGACTGCTGATCATTAAAAACTAAACGTTGCCCATAGCCTACATTAGCCAATGTGATACGAGCTTCGGAATCTATTACCTTCTTTACATATCTATAGAGAGTGACGTAACATATATTTAGAGCAATTGCCACTGAACGAATGGACTCCTTATTATGTACAACTCTGTGTACTGCCTCTTCCATGTCTTCTTTAGAAGTAGAACCTCGTTCTGTTTTTTTCTTCTACGTTCTCATTGTAACAATTAAAACGTAGGTCTTTAGGAACATGGCACATATAGCGGGGTAAGTTGTAACATGTTACATTTTGCCACCATGAGATTGTTACAATTTGCCCCGTGCGGGATTTTTTCCATTTTGTCACAACAGATAAAAAAGTAAGCATCAAAGTACTGAAAACCTTCGTCACTATAATAAGCTAGAATGCAATGATTTATTTGTGACAAAAAAATTAAATTTCAGCCGGTTTCTGATAATAGTTATTTGAAATTAAAGTAAGAGGTCGGAATTTACTTACGTGCTTAAATTATAAACAGTCCCAGAAATAACAGCAACACCAACGTCTATTGCTTGACTGTCTGCGTATAACTGACCACAGTGTTCTCTAGAACACTGTGCCTACACATGATACGGGGTTGCAACTTTTAAATCCTGGAAATATTTGGTGTGTTACAACTTACCCCGTGTTATAACCTGCCCCGGTATCCCCTACCTGATGTTATTATAAAGATATGGTATTATACCACTGAACTTTTAAAGGGACTATAGTGTTTGTAAGTTTATATAGTAACACAAAATATAGGAGAAACCTTTTTGAAACCTTATTGCTTGAATACTTTATATTTTATGAGTACTTTGTAAATAAAGGGTTTTTCATTAAGAGCGACGCATTTTGAAATATAAATTTCTTATCAAGTTGACTGGTCAACATTAAAAATATTGGTCGAGGTTTGTTATAGTTTGTGTTATTTTTCCGGCCTATTTTGTAGCATTTTCCAAATAAAGGCAGAAGTTATCTCGGAACCAAGGTGTCGGTTTAGGGATTCTATGGCATTGGCTTTAGTAGATTGGTTATGTTATATGTTATATAATTCACTTACTGTTATATAATATACTGGTATGTTATATAATAGAGGTACTTACTAACAATATTATAGAAACAAATTTGACATCTGAGTAAAACAAAGACTACTGTAAGTCTTTGTTTTACTCAGATTTAAGAATGCGAAGAAATAAGAATAAGACATTGGTAAGAAGCCATTCCATAGAGTACTAAACATTACTAAAAGGGAATTGGGTGGCAGATCGCCAGCTATACATAAAAAGGAAAGCAGGGTTCCTAATGCCCGTGCCCAATATGAAGCGGGGAATAAGTAGTCCATTATATTTTAACACATTAACTGTTCACCCCGTGTATCCTAGGGCGATCCTAGGGCGATGTTGTCTGCTGGCATAGTTCAGGGAAATTATAATATGACTTTAATAATTAATATAACTTATAAATTATATAATTTTAGAAATTATTAAACAGAGAAATTTAAGTTTCATTATCAAATAATTGGCACCCCAAGAAATGCTGACCTAATGCGTTTCATAAATTTTCCTGGAAAATACAAGTTTTCAAATGATGCGACGCAGTTTTCCCTCATAGTTGTCATATAACTGAAAATACCTAAATCTCTCATACGAAGAATTTAAAGATTCAACTTAAAAAGCGAAACTTGCGTCGATATAATGTAAGATATGGACTTCTACTATATCCAATGTAAGTTAAGACTAATCCGACATAATTTAGACATTTTTAGTTTCATGATTATTATAGTTTTGGGACCGACACAAGCGTCAGAATGGGTATTTTACTATTAGTCTAATACTTCTGTATATCAATATGTTCAAATGGAATAAGTATGAATATTAGACTAGGTAATTATTTTTATATAAATGTAAACTAATGTCACATAAAAATATAACTATGAAAATAATAGGCATTAATGATAAAGTGAAGTGTAAATTACCAATTAAATAAATCGTAAATCATTCTGAAGAGCTTCAATAAAGGCGAAAGAACTTGCAGAACTTACAAGACTTTCTCCTGTTTATACTTACTAGAATCCGGTAGCTCTATCATTCTTAGAAGTGCCGAATCAAAGAATCATGTGAAGCTTTATACATACGTCAATTCCTAGAGTTGAATGTTGATATGAATAAGATCTACTTATGTGGCATAATATCATACATATCAGGGTTGTTGAATATTATAAATCTGATAATAGTAGTGAACCAAAAATAACAAATAAAATTAATCCTGAAAGATATTTCGTTATTGTACTACCAAATACCTGTCAACAGATTATTCATATTGGATTTTCCACAACCCTGTTGACGTACCTCCTAAACTAATAACTGCATTACAACTGGATTATACTTGTAGGGGAAGATAACCAGCATGGCAGCATTGGTAATGCGAGGCACGTGACCAAGGATTTCTTGATCCGCAATATGTTGGCTATGTGATTTATTGATATAGACATGAACACTCAATTAGACCGAATATATTACTGCTGTGTCCTACGTCTCCGCACGAGATATAACAAACGAGTTTTTCCTTTGAGGATTTGTTTTTTACAAATTCTTGATTTAATTCAAACATGAAAACACCGTGTCTATTGCGAAAAGTATTGAACTGCTCGGCTTTCGATTATCAATCCATTTTTATCTGAGATGAAAAAAAGGTAAAATGATACGAGTGATCGTGATCACAAAGTAAAATTTTTATACGGTGAAAGATATCGATAAATCCATTTTTATAGAGAATTTCCTTGTAAATGAAAAAGGTTCAGTACAAAATATTAATTGGATGGCCCTATCAACACATTACATTAGAGAGATTTTATCAGAACATGTTGTCCCATTCGCACTTTACATCGGTGACAATTTCTTGTTAATGCAAGACAATGCAAGACCTCATGTTGCTCATATTGTCGATGAGTATCTCAAGGAAGTAGGTGTTGAGATACTAAATTGGCCAGCACGAAGTCCTGATATAAATCCTATTGAGCATATATGGGATGTACTCGGTAGGCAGTTGAGAAAAACACGACCACCCCCTATGACCATTGGAGAAGGACAAGAGGCACTAATCCAATTGTGGAACGCTTTGGAGCAGGAGGAAATTAAGCGATTATTTTTAAGCATGAGGCGACGATATGAAGCTGTAATAGGCGCGGAAATACTCGTTATTAGTTTTTTGTTAATAACATTAATTTGTTTGTTTTTGTTTTTTTCTTTCTTTAAATTCAAGTCGCTATTTTAGATGTTAATGCGTTCATTTAAAATAAAAACGTAAAATCCAACTTTATTTCCGGTGCTAGTTTTCTGGCCTACTTAATTATTTTTTTAATTTTAATTAAAAGCTTCCAAACATGATGATTTTAAAATCTCTCTATTTTCATTAAAAATGGAGTTATCAAAGCGAATAAAAAAAGCAAATGTTAAGAAAGCATTAGGCTATGCAATAATCGATTATGGTTTACAGTATTTGTATCTGATATCTCCCATAGAGTGTTTTAATGTTTGAGAAAAAAACTATCGTCATTGGTACAGCCTGTATGTATCTAATTTTTTGATTAAACAACAAATCTAAAAAGTTCAGCGAATTCACTACAAAATTTCCTACAATTTAATATATACTTATGTATATACTTTTCACAAAACAAATATGAATAGCAAAGAACTAGTCCAGTCCCGAAAATGGACCAGCCAAAATGGACCAAATTATGATAATGGACCATGCCAAAAATGGACCAGCAAGATCCGGAATATTAATTAATCCTGGAGCTATTCTCAGCTAATATATGTTAACAAAAAAATGCGGTATGACATTTTGCATGCTCACTTCCTTCTAAGCTCCCAGTCTAATTTAAAATTGTCAAACAAATCAGCAGGCATATATATATTATATATTGCCGTACGCCGTATATCGCCACGCAGCGGTATACTACCTCTTCGATCAAGAGAAGAGCCTAATTAAACCTAATTAAAGAGCAAACGATAATTGAAAACGAACCTCCGAGTCAGCCAAGCCGTCTGCTAATTTAAGTTCTAGATTTGCTCAGGATCCACCTCGCATCGGTGGTAGTCGATGTAACAGAAATGTGTGAAGCAGGAGAATAGGAGCAGGATCGGACCCGTCACGCTAGGAAATCAAGAATAATGCGGACACGAAACTGCACTCGCGCTTATCTCCCACGGGACGGAGAATGGCGGAGGGTACAGCAATCAACCTGCAGCTATCTCTATCCTATACCTACCAATTCTCCACTATGGATTTTAGATTTTGAAATGCTCCTTAAAAAGTTGCGTTGACACCTACTTATATCTTAATATATTATAACAAATTAATTGTGTATAAGAAATTAATTACATTTCATTCAATTGAACGCCAACAATTTTTTCTACTTATTATAATCATTGCCCAACATATTTATTTCTCCAATTACAGGACAATATTACTACATTTATGTTTATAAGTAAACAACTATAGATTGTAATTATTATACATCAAATGACATAAATAAATACCATACAAGAATAATACTAGGTTTAAATGCAAAAGAATAGGTGCATAATATGTGAATGTGAATATTTAAAACTGTTAGCATAAAGGATTAAAATCGATATAGTAAGAGTATCTTAAAACCACGAAGCAATTAGCATACTAACCATGTAAAACATTTACAGTTACTGCAAATCTATCAAATAGACGAGTAAATTTTTTAGTTAAAAAATAGCTTGTTACGTTCGCTTTTGTATCGATACTATCCATGGTAGGAAATCACCGTCATGCGTATTTGTGGTTTGGTGATCAACACATGGTCGACTATGTCGGATTAAAAAAAACGAAAATTGAGACACCCTGCGTTACGTTAATTCCCAGTGTTGATTGACGGATATTTTGCTAGGCCACCTTCCGAAGCCATTTTACATCAGTTAAGTAAGTTTTATAAGTAATTTTGATCATTTAACCTCATTTTTTAACCTGTAAGTGCAGTGGTTCTTACGTCGAGTGTAAGTTCACTCCTCCCTGTAACTTCACCGGGACTTGGTCACCTATACCTAGACACTAGGATACCATAAATACTCAGCCACTGTTAGATACGGTCATTGACGCTTGTACTTCCACGGTTCATTTAACCTGAACCCCTTGGTTGCTCAGTGACTTTCTTTCGACCTGAAACCTTCGTTGGACCTGCCCCCACTGGTGTGAAATCTATCGGCTACTACACGTAGATTTGGATACTGGAGAGACCCATCTCACTAGAAAACTTGCTTATCATTGTATCCTGGCAGGGTCGCCATGTAGTGGTGATCATTGCCAGTCATCCTGGCAGGATCGCCATGTAGGGGTAGTCTATCAGATCACCAGGTAGTGAGTTAAACTATCTCTGAATGGAAACACAGTAGGAACACCTCAACAACGGTTTATTGAAACCCAATACATTGGTACAGCGAGCCGTACAACGATTACTGCTTAATAACAATTAATTGAATAATATATCCGATTGACCTAGTAACCGGAATATATATATATATATATATATATATATATATATATATATATATATATATATATATATATATATATATATATATATATACATTATATATATATATATATATATATATATATAATGTTTACCCAGGTCAGTAAATGGGTGTTCGCATTAGTTATTTACTAAGCCAGCCTCGGCTTATTCTTTTATGTCAGCACTTATTGATATTGTTTTGCATATATGACATAGTTTGCCTTAAATAATAACATAATAGGATAATACGAGTAAGTGTGGCAATTATGGCACTACACCATTTAACAGATAAGCTTAGTTTAAGTGTCTTAGTTTAAGTGTACTTAAACTAAGTACTACTGTGTACTAGGCCCATACCCTCTTTTAATAATTTTTGGTATTTCTAGTGTGTCATATCTAATCGCGCCATGGCTAATGTTTAAAATTTCATTTTACTTCAATTTACTTAAATTATTTTTATAGTGTACGAATACCAGAATGCTGCCGCTACTTTTATTGTACGTTATGTTTAGTTTTGTAAGGCCGCTGGCTAAATATAACACGCATATACCTGGATACTTGCGCTACTTAGGTAGTATCGTTATGTAGGCGTAGTCCTATTTTTCTTAATATTGTTTGTGAGGGTCAACGTGCACGCTGAGTCGACACAGGTAGTAAGTAAAGTTATATAATGTTTTATTTTATATAAGGTATTCATTTCAGTTCCACATTTAGGGATACGTTTTGGAATATTTTTGGGATTTATTTCTAAATTTTATTCATATAGATATGCAATTTGATTCATAGGCAATTTTTCATATGCAATTTTGTGAACTACTTTTTATGACTTTAATGGAACTACAATTTTAGTTTCTAATGTAATTGGACTGATATGCAATTTGAGTTACTGCAAGTTTAATTCCAATGTAACTGTTATGTACGTTAGAATTAAGCAGCGGAAATAAATTTAGATATTACTATGCTTTTTTTATTTTTCTGTCACCAAAATGACACAGAAAGTGAGCAGATTCGATACCCAGTATAGTTAGGAACCAGCTGACTTGGTTGCGCAACGGTCAGTGGCGTCCATAGGTAATCAGTGACTTCGGTATCCACCGAACTAATTTTCTTTCCTTTTTATTTAAATAAAGCTGAACTAGCCTAGGCAAACTTTTATTGCCCACTTTTATCGCTGTTGAATATAGTCTGGAGGGTAATAGGTTTAGTTAAAAACTAAAAGAAATGCGTAGAACTAAATCAGACTTGGTACTATCCTTCAATTATAATTATAGTCTAGTATGTAGGGCGTTTTGTCTGTAAAAGGTGGAGTCGCGAGAATTTTTAACTATGCTGTTCAGGTCTGGGCCTTAAAAAAAATGTAAGTTTCCGACCTTGGAGGGGGGTTAATTTAGTAAGGACTATGTTACCCGTGTCTTCGTTCTCGTGAATCTAACGCGCGTTCTGAGCCCGCGCGACAGCGCGTTCTGAGCCCGCGCGACAGGCAGCCATTGTGATATTAAATCGTAGGTGGGGGAAATTGTAGGAGGCGCCTTTCGGTTCTTTTAATAGTGTTTATTTTGGATTATATTGAATGAATACTATTGGTTGGAACAGATGTAGCAGGTATATCGCGTTACTTATCGATCTATACGATCGACTTCTTGTTTCTTTTGAAAACGCTGATAATAATATTGCGTACCTCAAGTGTCATTTCCATCTAAGATCGCAAATCTGTGGATTGAGCCTATCGGGGAGACAACAATTTTTAAAAAAGTGTCATTTACTCTACCTCGAGGTTTTGCGGAAGTAAATATATTTTGGTTTAACGCAATTATTATAACTACGTAATAAATAGCGATAGACAATCAAAAAATTCACAAAAATGGAGCAACTGTTTTTGGGAAAAATGTTCAATTTTCCGCCCCTGAAACTTTTAATAAACTAGCATTTTGATAACAATGGCGCATCCACCATTTTTAATAAAAAGAACAAAATCATTATTAAATTAGATAATTGCTGCATTGAGATTTTTTAACTTTTAACGGTCCCAGTAGATAGTGCCTCAACTAAATATTAATACGGAAATTTCCATTATCATACATGTGATCCACTTGCATTGTATAATAACCTCGATATTAAGGTTAGTATATTTTTTGCTTTTGGTTAGTCTTTTGCTCTATAAATCATTAAACAAACAGCATTTTGGTATTAAAACCATGTATTAAGGTTATGAATAATACATTAAAGGTAAATGGACATCATTTATTATTTCTAAATATACTACATAGTTAAGTAGTTATCTAGGATATTGTTTGGACAAATTAATTATTTACTATAATATATCCGTTCAAAATATTATAGTTTTCTAGCAGTATCAGCTTGCCCAGCTCTCCCTTAAAAACAGTCGCGCATCTATTTCGTTTGACAGACAATTCAGTTTCACACTTTTGTAATTTAATTTCCAGAGTGGGTGTGATTGTGTGTGCTCGACAGATCTATCTCAACATTTTCAATTTAGTTCAACACGATACAGTTTCCTGTTTAAAACATTCGTTTTCTTGTAATTGATGGAAGAGCTTTAGCTCACTCGGTGCATCTGTTAAATTGCTGGCGGTGCATCTGCTAAATACCTGCCTGCATAATAGTTTTATAACAACTAGACTTTTGCACGAACTATATGATTTATGTTAAATATTACCCGAAATAACAATTGGATGCATATGCGTGAAATAAATTCTGGAAAAATTAAATACCTGAAACAACGCAGGTTATACCTGCATCAATAAATATATTAAATACAGATACCTACAACCTACGTTAATATATTTTTTAATATACTGGGTGACCTCGGAACATGGTAAACCCCCGCCATTTGCACAATTTTTGAACTATCCGAATGAAATTTTGCAGCAGTACGTCCAAAAGGACTCATTTTGGCCCATCCGATTTTTTTTCTAATTCCAGCTTCGATGGAAGCGACCTCAGCTTTGGAATTTTAAATTAAACACCCTGTATATTGTTGCATTTTTAAAATACCTACTGAGAAAATTCTGAGTACGATAAAACTACGTTGGAGACTTTTTATGCCAACTTGATTTTTTAGAGTAACTCCCAAAAATGTAAATTAACGAAATAATAGTCAACTAACGAAATAATAGTCAACAGAAATAGAGTCAACTAGGCTCATTAGATTAAGCCTTCAGTTCTTATCCACTGCTCCACAAAGCTATTTCCTTAAGAAAGTCCATTTGAAACAAATTAGACCAATCATGGTACTCTAGATTCAAAAATGAAATTGGCTCTAAAAAAACAAGTGGGCTTAAAAATAGTTCTATGAGCCAAAATGAGTAGTTTAGACGTACATTACTGCTGCAAAATTCCATTTGGATAGCTCAAAAATTATGGAAATGGCAGGAGTTTTCCCTGATCGGTGGTCACACTGGTCACCCGGTATTGAAAGCAATACTTACCGTATCACGATATAATTTTATGTATCTTTGATTGCAATATCTTTTATAATATTAACATTAAGTTGACTACTTATTTGTGATCTACCTGATATATATTGATTGCATGTTATTTTAAAGTGTATATATAGTAATATTATAGACAGGTTGAATAAGGTTGAATGATAAAAAAATGATAAAAGACAAGGACGACCCGAAGAATTTAGTGAAGGTTATAATTAAGAGAAAAAATAAAAAATCAAAACGAGATAAAGGGAAATTGAGATATGGGGTTGCTGTTTTTTTTTGTTTATTTTTTGCGATTTTCAGGGAAACGTGACCACCTAGCGGAAAACGTTTTTCACAACAGCTGTAGATAATATAGCTATAATAGTTTAATAGATTTTTTTTTATATATCCTCAAATTTTTCGAGAAAATCGCGGAAAATCTATTTTAAGATTTGTGGAAGTATCTCTTTCTCTAAACTGAATCAGACGGTTTTTTTAGAAATCTGGAAAACAAGTAGTTTCCGAGATTTACATTTTTCGATAAAAAAAGCAAAAAGCAAACTTTATTTTCGATTTAAATATTCCATCAATTTACTCATTTTAGTTGAAATGGCCGATATATATAAATGGTTGATGGTGTATTTTTTACTAAACCGCTTAAAATTGAGAAATCTGAGAATTGAGGAAAAAAATAGCCTCTCTCTGATCACGAGTTTATCAATATTACATATTATTTTAATTTTTTTTTATTTACGTAAATAATTTTGATTCTTGTTCTTGCTCTTAAATTACTACAATAATACTAGATTTTTATTTTAGTTGTGTATCTCCTTTAATAATAGAGATGGCAGGTTCAAAAAAGAACGAAAAGGTTCGTAAAAAATAGGGCTACAGTCTAACATCAGTACACACCGACCGTTTTAATCACAGCACTCCACAGGGTGTTGCAAACTTGACGAAGAAGAAGGCCACAATTAGAAAAATCATCTTTTTTCTAATTCGTTTTTCTAAGTGATGCGTTAATTTTGATGCGAAGTGCTATTTATCGTTATTCATATGAGTATAACCATTCCCCTCCTTTTGCCTTTAGATTGGTACCTAAGGACGAGTTGCTCTGATATTTCTGGTTCTTTGATTTATTGATATTACTTAGTTCCTTCAATCTCTTCAGGTTCTGAAGTCTCTTCAGCATCTCGCGTCCCTTCATCTTCCTCATTTGACATATCAACATATACATATAATAAACTCCTACAGATCAATATCAATATTTATTTCCATCATAAGCTCTTCAATGTCAGTTCTGAGTGCTTCGACATTGGAGCATGTTTGACCTTCGCAATAGGAACAGATGATGGAACATTTCAGTTCATGTAGATCATGTAGAAATCTCCATTCGTCCAAGTAATACTTATATTTCTTTTGAGCTCCATACAGCGCAATAATACATAGGAAGTCGGGGTGAGAATCTTTGGAGAGAAATTGTCGTACTATTGTATGTAGATCTGAATTCTTCTCATCGGATAGAGAGAAAAAAGCTTCCATAGGAATTATTCAATCAATCCGGTCATTCGGTGATATGCAACCTCTGACGCCTAGACTATTCAGGTAATTACTAATTATAAGTTTTAATTAAAAGTGCATAAATTATGTAAATAGGTACCTTGTAAATAAAACAAAAATAAAAAATTATGTAAATAGGTACATTTAAAACATAAGGTATTATCTAATAATTAGCATAATAAATTAAATACTTGTACTAATTGCAAATTTGAAAGTATTGTTTTCAGTGTGAATTTAAATATATTTTAATTTTAATTCCATTTTTTTCATATTCAAATATTTAATCCGTCTTCAGTATTTCCCATATTACTACCTACTACTACTAACCTACTAACAAGGATGGAAATCAATAAGGTGAAAATGAAGTAGATACTCAATATTCATATTGACGAATGTACTTTTTATTATTAACTGTGCTTGTCTTGTCATATTAGTCAACCGTCAACCAGCAAATTGTACAATATTTATTTGATCCCTTTGTGTATGATTATATGCATCACAGGCATAGGGCATGTCATCTTTTAATAAACCATTATTGTTGGGAAAATCACCTGCATGATGCCTTTCGCATGCAGGAGGTCGACGCTTTCGACCCAGTCGCCGACGCATGGGCACGTGTCTTGCACGTGCCTCTGTCAGCGGGCCCCTGGTCGATTTATTAAGTCTAAATGCATGTTTCTTTTATGACTATCATACCTGCTGGTCATTGTTTTTTTTATTAATCATTAATAACCGCCAGACTTGAGAAATAGAATTTTTTTGGAAATTAATATTTGATTCGATTCGATAGTATATTGAAAGCAATAATTTAGAAACTGCACTTCATTCATTCTGAGTTCCGAAGTCACAAGTTGATTCTTCTAGAACTACTCATAATGATGTACGATTTATCTCCTTAGAGCCATTTTACACTTTAATTTTTCATTGATAGGATAGTTATAATAACACTTTATGTGACGTTAGTTTTAAGACAAACAAAAGTAGATCAGTGTAGTTAATTGGAATCAATTCGCTGAAGAACTTTGAAGCAATTCCCGATTGCATAAATACATTGTTTACCACGAGACAGCGCACCATATTTCTGTATCGCAGTAAACAATGCTATCAAAATAACGCATCCAAACCCAATTCATTGTTTACCGCGCTGCAGCAAACCCTATTTCTGTATCGCAGTAAACAATGGCTAATAAAAAATTGCCCAACAACAAATTCATTGTTTACCACTGCGACGTCTATGCCATTGTGAACATATGCAGGTATAGTCTTTTCCAGATATCTTGACGTATGTATGTTTGTTTTTGTTTTTGGTCAATTTCTAGGAGCATCAGCATGCGACCTATGTTGATGTAATTGACGTCTGATAGAATACAATAGTGTGGGCCATGTTAAGCACTAACGCATGTCGTACTTAGATTTTTCGTAAACAGTGTCAGTAAAAATGTTTGGAAAATAATTTATTGTTTTGAGTCAAATTTAAAGTCACATTGACAGTTTTACATATTAATATATTTTTCTAATTTGGACATGTAAAGTAAGACTTTTCAAAACCCTTTGACGTTACGAAACGTCTTACTTTTCACAACCAGTTACGAAAAATAAAATATTACGCAACTGGTTGTGTAAAGTTCATTACATAGCAGGTTATTTAGACCTGACAAGCTATGAAAGTGACACCAGCTGTCACACCATTACAACCTACTGGATTGTTTTTAAACGTATAAAATTCATAGTTTTCTTCTCATAAAATATAAAATTCGTGAAAATTAGAAAAAATCTTGTATGAAACACGTTGGGAAACACTATTTTGTGTAACTCGCATCCTTTTGCGGAAATCTGCTCGTTACATATAATAGTACTTTTCCCAACTGGTTACATAAATAGCTATTCTTGTTACAATGGTAATAAGAATAGCTATCTTCCGTTCATCAGAGCTGATGCCTTAAAAATAAGTTAAAGAAGCATAACCCGTATAAAGGCAGAGTCTACATCTGGTAAACCTCTAAATACTTCAGGAAAAACACGCAACAGACGTAAGTTGAAAACGAATGGTGTTCATGATCGAGTTAAATTAGAAATTCGTAATATATTGTGTATACTACGAAAGAAGATAAAAAAATATTACAATTAAAACAATTAATGAAATAGTGAAGCAAAGGCTATCTTAGATGTTTTGGATACGTCTGTGGCGTATTTTAAAGAATATTGGTGTAGTATACAAAAATGTCAGGTATATAAAACAATAAAGCATATTATTGTTGATTAGCATGTTTAAGGTCTAGGTCGACTTAATAAACAACTTTATTTGGATTATGGATATACTGCTCCATACTGCATGTTATCATGGCAGCAACCTCCAGAAGTCTCTTCGTAAAAAAATGTACAGGATTCAGCATCATCCACATCATTACACTATCTTTATATCTACCCTTAAATTTTGACACCAACTTATATCCTATTCCATAATTATACTTATATACCATATTACAATATTGCCAATTCTCCACATATTTCCAACAATTATGGGACTTATGTACGTCTCGCTGTGCCTATGTGATAATGTACTGTGTTAAATAAATTAATATCAAGCAGCCCGACTGTGTCTCCATTCATGGTTGGTTTACCCACTACCTGGTGATCGTACAAAATCACCACCACATGGCGATCCTGCCAGGATATCACCAACACATTGGCTTTTCTTTGATAGAGGAAAATAACAGACGTTTCTTTTGTGAGCAATCTCAATCGCAATTAAGAGAATAGCTTTTTTACGAGGATATCTGACGAAATTGTAAGCGGATATCAGGCGCCATTTGTGTACCTTGACGAGACGTGGAGACATGTTTGTGAAAGGAGGATTTAAAAGACCGTGGCAAGATAACAGTGCAAAAAGTTGTAAAACATACCATGATTCAATGCACCAAAATTCTTTTAAGAAATAGAACTCGGAAAAACTGATTTCAAATCTTACTGAGCCCTCGATAGTGGTGATGAGTAATGCCTACCATAGTTTTTTGGAAGGGCTAATTCCTACTGCTTCCTAGGATATAACAAGACTAAAGGAATGGCTTTCTTGTAAAGGCATAATATTTTCTAAAGATGATATGAAAATTGAACTTTTTAATTTATGCAACCAGCACAAACAGACCCCGAGATATGCTATACATGAACTTTTGGTGAAGTTGGTTACGGAGACGAACAAGTTTTAGAGATGTGGCGAAAGGCTTTGGATCAAATTACTTCAGATATTTGGGAAAATTGTGTTAGACATGTAGAAGACATTGTAAAAAAACATCATAACGTTACGATGAGGATGAACCGTTAATTATTAATTTGGGTTCAAGATCTGAAGATGATGATAATGACGTTGATGATAATGAAGACGATAATGATGAAATATCATGATTATCATATATATTGCATATCAATATCATATATATTAATTTGGGTTCAAGATCTGAAGAAGATCATAACGACGTTGATGATAATGAAGACGATGATGAAATTTAATGATTATCATATATATTTCCTTTCTAATACTTCTATTAAATGGCCCATTTTCTGATTTTTAATTTTTTTTAAATCAATTGTTCAATTTCTTAAATAATCCTCCTATCAATCTGAAAATGCATCTGTAAAGAGTTTTTCAAATCAAATATTTTTGAGTTTCTTGAAGTTCAAGAATTAAAAATTTAAACAATAAAAAATTTGTCCCTAAGCCCACCAAGTTTTACAAAATTTGATGTTTTTTGACACAAAATTCTAATAACCAAGATACTCGAATATAGTTTGTTAGAAAAACTTTTTACAGGCGGATTTTCAGATAGTAGAGAGTTACTTAAGAAATAGAATTATTGATTTAAAAAATATTAAAAATCAGAAAATGGGGCTTTTTGCTTATTTTCAATGTCACTGCGCCACCTCTTAATGTTGACCGATTTGGTTAAAAATCGACGTGTATTTATTTTAGGTATAAATATATGCACAATCGAGAACTATAGACATTTGCAAATTGCAATTTTCATATTCTTCACTCCACGCTAACGTCCCTTATAGCACATTTATATGCATAAGTGCATGAATGCATGAATCTGTTTTCCATGCTTGGTGCATGAATCTGTTTTACATTATTTACTGCGATACAGAAATGGGGTTTGCTGCATCGTGGTAAACAGTGAATTTGGTTGGAATAGGTTATTTCATTTACATTGTTTACTGCGATACAGAAATACAGTCCGCTGCTGTATCGTGGCAAATAATGAATTTGGTTTGAAGGCGCTATTTCGTGTGCATTGTTTACTGCGATACAGAAAAAGGGTCTGCTGCGTCATGGTAAACAATGAATTTACACTTCCCGGTCACTTAGTAGAGTATATTAGCCGCTCTACCGTTCAAAAAACCGGTTACAAAGTAGAAAGTATAACCAAATGAGAGGTACCCAATGGGGTACCTCTCATTCTCTTACCTATAGTACCTCTTCTATAGACCTAAACATGCTCATCCAATGGGATGAGCATGTTTTTGATTTGTGATAAATACACAGTCTAGTAGCAGCAAGTGTGTTCTTTTAGGGGAATGATTTTACTTACGCCAATTCTCTCTTAAGCTATTTTTTTTTTATTTACAGCAAATATAAACGTAGTTCTCACAAATGATTTTTTTCAAATGAGGTCATTTTTCACAGTGTAATTACTATTTTTTTGGAAGTTGCTTCTACTCTCGATATTGGTAAAAACCATTTCAGAAAACGTGCATTTGTAAATTTGTATCTCACAATAAAAGAAAAAATACGTACGAATAAGCATGTAAAGCGATGGGAAATAAAAACAATGTATTGATTTAAAAACGTAGGTAGAGGCAGGCGCTGCTGTTTCAACGGAAAATAAAAGGAGCGAAACGGGAGGCAATAAGCTTGTAAAATATTTCCCTATTAACGTGAAGTGGTGCACTGCCGCATTTCTGGTTCATATTAGCTGCATTCCTTGTGCGGGACTGGTGGAATATATCCCTTTGAGTGTACTCTCAACGGATACACAAAGCTACAGCAATTGCCAGGCAACTGTCCCTTCCATTGCGTCTATCGAAGTAGCTCTACTCTTATTTTCTTTTATTGCATGCCGAAATATTAGCTCTTCAAGGTACGCTGCCGAGCAGAAATATAAAAATGCTGACTGGAACAGATTCAGTGATTTGTCGAGAACTTGCAAAGTAGTAAACAACACTAACATAATTACTTAGATGGTTTAATCCATCCATGTCTATAATAAGCAGTATTTAAGACGAGCAATATTGTTTTCGTAGACCGAATTCTCACTCATATAATTGGGTTAATTTTTTTTTCTTGTCTGCGAAATAATATGGCTAGAATACTACAAACTACTACCGTTATTAAAAAAGAAGAGGTTCTATCTACTGATGATGTCAAAACATGTAATCATAATCATAAGGCTTTGAGTTTATTGCACGCATGCAGACTATGTGCATGTTAATAATGATTGAGGACCTAAAATTAAGTGCAACTAATAATTTTATAAGCAACATTATAAACGTTATCGATAGGTGCTCTAAAAATATTATAATGAATCAGAAAAGACGCAAACATCACACCAGGATTATTAGCTTCAATAAATAAAAGGGATACTATGTATAGGAGAATGAAAAACGAGCCGAAAAACACATATTTAAAAAATAAATTTTTAGCTTATATAGAAAAGAGTTTAAAAAACCGGCCAAATGCGAGTCGGACTTGCGCACGAAGAGGTCCATACCATTATCTATAAAAACGGCAAAAAACTCACGTTTGTTGTATGGGAGCCCCCCTTAAATATTAATTTTATTTTAATGGTAGTATCTCGTCCGACCGGCGACTCCGGCATTTATTAGCATACAGAGTGTTAGTAATAGGGTCCCGTTTTACCCTTTTGGTACGGAACCCTAAAAATGATAACTAAATTAATGTAAATATAGTCGAAGATATAAAGCACTAAGAACTGCTTAACTATCGATTTTTTTAGCAGTCAGATGGATCTTAATGCGATTTTGTGCGTTCGCTTCGTGAAAGCGTCTATAAACTTGTGAACAAAATTGATCAATTACTTTTTAAAAAATGCATTTTGGCATATCAAAATATATATTTGAGAAGTGCATCTCGAAGAGACAATAAACACCTCGGTAAATACTGATGGAAAAGAGTCCAGTTTTGCAACTCGGGAGTTTTTGGGATCGCTGAACACGAATATCATGACGGCAAAGATCTCCGAGGTATCTGGTGCCCAAGGTGGACAGTATGAAAAGAAAGAAGAAAGAAGTTGGTTTGTCTATTGAAGACGTTGTTGAACACGGTTATCAACTACTATTAAGTAAGTATGTTTGTTGTGAATATTTCGGATTCCTGACGATTCAATGACAGGACCTGTCACAAAAGTTCAAAGTCTATAGCGAGACAACAGCTAGACTATAAGAAACACAATATTAGATTAAATAAATCAACAGTAAAGCAAATAGATATTATACTGTTTCATGATCATTTATACTTGAATATAAATGTATAAATGATCAATGAAACAGGTCGTACAGCTCTGAAGATCCTCAATGAAGGTGAAACAACTTCTAAGTGGTTCGTTTCCGTGTGTATGGTCAGATACAGTGTATCTTCCTTATTATTCGTCTATTTGCTTATTTCTGTATGTAATGAAATGCTACAAACCCAAGATTACTATTCACAAAACAAATATGAATAGCAAAGAACTTCAAAGCTAATATATATATATATATATATATATATATATATATATATATATATATATATATATATATATATATATATATATATATATATATATATATATATATATATATATATATATATATATATATATATATATATATATATATATATATATATATATATATATATATATATATATATATATATATATATATATATATATATATATATATATATATATATATATATATATATATATATATATATATATATATATATATATATATATATATATATATATATATATATATATATATATATATATATATATATATATATATATATATATATATATATATATATATTAGCTTTGAAATTCTTTGCTATTCATATTTATTTTGTGAAAAGTAATCTTGGGTTTGTAGCATGTATTGGTAATTTAAATTCAAGTATGAATGATCAATGAAATAAATCGTATACTGCTCTGAAGATCCTCAAGAAAGGTGAAAGAACTTGTACAACTTCTAAGTGGTTCGTTTTCATATGCATAGTGATTCATTTCCGTATGTGTGTCCAGATATAGTACTGGTAAGTGTGTTTTCTTTCTTATTCGTCTAGTTGCTTATTTCTATGTAATGAAATGCTACAAACCCAAGATTACTTTTCACAAAATATATATATATATATATATATATATATATATATATATATATATATATATATATATATATATATATATATATATATATATATATATATATATATATATATATATATATATATATATATATATATATATATATATATATATATATATATATATATATATATATATATATATATATATATATATATATATATATATATATATATATATATATATATATATATATATATATATATATATATATATATATATATATATATATATATATATATATATATATATATATATATATATATATATATATATATATATATATATATATATATATATATATATATATATATATATATATATATATATATATATATATATATATATATATATATATATATATATATATATATATATATATATATATATATATATATATATATATATATATATATATATATATATATATATATATATATATATATATATATATATATATATATATATATATATATATATATATATATATATATATATATATATATATATATATATATATATATATATATATATATATATATATATATATATATATATATATATATATATATATATATATATATATATATATATATATATATATATATATATATATATATATATATATATATATATATATATATATATATATATATATATATATATATATATATATATATATATATATATATATATATATATATATATATATATATATATATATATATATATATATATATATATATATATATATATATATATATATATATATATATATAGGTACTATATAGGTTAATTAGATTAGGTAAAAGACATTTATTCAAAGTGTAAAGTGTAATAGGTTAAGACTAACAGTGATTGAACAAATAAAAACTTAGTCTGATAGTGCCACAAACATTAAAAAGATAAGTGAACATCACAAAAACAGTGAACATATCTAGTGCACAATATAAAATAAAACAGGGACTATTGCTTCAAACAATTTTATTGACTAGTAACCAGAAAATTAGAAAATGGTGAAGACACGGATTTAATAGAGGATAATTTTAGAAGAAATTCACAATTAGAAGAGGTAGAAGAGAATAAATACTTACTCAAGTGGACGTAGAGTACAGAGGTTATGTAGGCCAGGAAATCAGTAATTGGATAAGCAGTTTTCAGCAGTAATAGTAAATTAATTAGCAATATTGATCCAGGTATCCAGAGATGCAGGCATTCCAGAATACTTCCTAAAAAAGGGGAGAAGGAATCACTACAGCTTCACAAGTATAGAAACATAAAACAGGTACGAAATACAAATATTTGCTAGCAAATGAAATCATAAGATAACGAATTCGTTTAAACAAATCTAGTAGAGTAAAAGCTTAATAAATACAAACACTTACCTTAGATATCGTTTTGAAGATAATATCCATATAATGATAAAATAACAAGATCAATATATAATTCAATAGTAAACTTGTAAAAACGGCCATATTGCTTAGTATTAATTTGCTTATTTATTATATATCAACACAGGGAGCCTTAAGCTCACAGCTGTTTCAGAGAGTCTATAAAATAAAAGTTAAATAAGTAACCAATAGAGCACCAAAATGTATGACGGGTTGCATAAGTATACATAGATAGATTATAAACGTTTTTTCCAAATTACACATAACTTATATTCACATATGTGAACATATGTTATGAACATTTCTTTCCTTATTTATTAAATGTAGTAAATTTTTAATAAAACCATATCCAGACCAGACCGTTATAGAACTGACTACTGCAGAATGAGAGTACCTACATGCTAAATAATGGAAAGAGGTAATGAGCTAGCCAGGTAAAATAATAAATTAATTAAAATAATAAAAAAAATACATTTCAATATATATATATATATATATATATATATATATATATATATATATATATATATATATATATATATATATATATATATATATATATATATATATATATATATTACAATATTTTTTCAACAATTTTACCTTAGTCGCGTATCAAGTAATCAAGGAGCTATAGAAGTATTTCGATTAGTGGATTGAAATGCGATACGCACACATCGTTTCCTTCGAGCAAGGCTGTCTATCAAACGGTCTCTGGAATAGGTCAATAATGAAGTGAGACTCGCGGGAGAGATTGCCGTGATCGGTGCCATTACAGGATCAGACGCGTTCGCCCTAACTTTCCTTCCATCTTCACAAAGTTTCTTTTCCTTTTCCTCCCTCCAGGACCTATTACTCCGAACTGGGACTACTGGCTGACAGGAAATTGGTGATCACGAGATTCTATTGCGTACTATCAAAATACGCTAAATTAAATTTCTTGAGACGTTCTCAGTATATTTTAGGAGATCAATGGATTTAAATTCTCCGGGGAAAAGGTTTCAAATAAATGAATTGATGCTTTGCATAAAGGGCAACTGAATTGAAAATTCTTATTTCACTAATTAAATCAAAGGAATTTCCTTGCTAATAATTCTAACATGCAAATAAATCGAAAATTATAATATAGTGAACGTACCTATATATCTACACGTTGATTATATTATAATACGAGGTATAATACGGTATCGTATTATACAATTACGATGTCAACTAAATCTTCCTAACTTTCGTTGTGTCAAATTTAAATTTTAGAATTGTGTTATAACAACTTGTTATTAATAGAAACTTGAATAAAATGATCCACGTGTTCCGCACATCGTTAAAAATTTCATTCAACATGGCGTCAAGATCCACACATCGTTCAAAATTTAAGTGATGGCTCGTGATAACTGCAAGAGCTGATGTGACAACCTTCGTACATTTACGTACTACAACACATTTTTTTAAGTCCCTTAAAACCATATTTTGAACACTACACATTTTTTAAGACTGCATCCACTATACCCAAAAAGTCTTCATCGTCTGTTAGAGGTTAGTCCAAGTAATCCATTTCAATGATAAAATATATAAAAAAAATCGAAGACGGGATAACTAAACTCACACGTAAGCAATCAAATGAAATTTGAGGTTATGTTATTGTCAAATGTCAAAGTCAGCGCCAGGAATGGTCGATATCGGTGGATCAACGTGAACTACGAATTGATCGTAGATCACTGTTTATACAACCATATTTCGATGTTTGATCTACAGTTCACTGCGTTTATACATCCGGCCCTTAATCTCTAAAATAGAGAATATTTCAGGAATGTAAGTTCATACTCCAAATTTTGATTATCTGATATTCCAAATTTTTTTCTACATAAATTGCCATCTAAGCTCGTAGCTTATTTCAATGGACTACAATATCAACACTCTGAATTAATTAATTATATGAAATACGTTGGATAGGTACATTTATGAACTACTTCTAGCAGTTTGCAATTGTAATATGATGGAACGATTGATGATGTGAAATTTTATAAAAATTTATTCAGTTATAGCCTAGATATAACAATTAATTTTGCAGATAATTGCTTTACAACTGTAATTAGTATACCGGCTCATGTTCTACTTGGGGTTACCTATACAGGATCACAAACAAATATAAATAAATCAAGACCAGATAAGCCTATTTAATAAACTGAAAAGTTATGCGTTTATGCGGAAAACATTCAGTCGTTCAGCCTCAATCATCTGTGACTGTAATACCGTACTAACGTTGATTGAAGGACTTACATCTTTCAATCAACGGTGCCTGGCTTGCAGAGAGTTTCTCGATATTAGTATCTATAGTTATTTCAAATTTATAAATGTTCCTTGACTTTGATGTTTGTTTAATTAGAAACTGGACCGTTAGACTTTTCATTTTTAAATTAATTTTGCTGGAATTTAATAAAAGAAAGTCGGAGAAAAACTATATACGATACCGCGTTTTCATGAATCGAACTAGAAATGCAGATTAATATAAAACGGCCAAATTTATTTCATTTATTATACTGGGTATGGATTATCATACCGAATGTTACTTTTCGCGACATAAAATGTATTATAAATACCAGAGATCAGATGACGTAATACTGAGATAACGCAGCGTTCGAATGGTAAAAGCATGAAGTTGTTCTTATTTCAGAAAACAAAGAACTGGAAATGGAAAAAAGTCCAGATTTTATAGAAAATTACATCATGATCCCCTTAGTTCAATATAGAATGTTATGTACCATCTGGGTAGGTGCCTATTGAAGAATTTGGATTACTTACTTCGTTTCCAAGTAATCCGACTGAGAGTTTGATTTAGATCACGCTGTAGGTATAGGAATCATTAGATGTTGTTTAAAAGTAAGTATAAAAATAAAATTATAATATGGTCATTATTAATGTGTACTACCTAGGTATGTTTTTTGTTTATAATAAGAAGCTAATTATGTTTTATATATGGTGTTATAATTTTCAATGTCCCGATGGTTGCAAGATTTGCGAAATCTGTGAATTTTTTTATTTAATTTTTTGAGCAAGATCTCTGTCGATTTTTTTTCAAAAGTGTGGGAATAAATATACGGGACGTCACATATCCTTCCTTAGTGACGTCACAGATCCTACGACCCTGAACATGACACAACCGTGGATTAGTACTATATTCCTAAGTTGGTTTCCTACTGTTGACAGTTGACGTTGAAATTGATATTATTGACACAAAACTTGACTGCTGATAAATAATCTAAATTTGACATGTGAAACTTGTCCACCATGCTAAAATCAATTTTCGGCAGATTTTCTGCACTTCCTTTAGACACAAAGCAAAATACAATTCGTAGAGGAACGCACAAAACTAAACGTAAACAACTACTTGTAGCTGTGGGGATGGGCTATTTAGGCGTTCTGACAAATAATGCTGCCAACTTAATTCCAGACTGTGTGACATCACAGCAGCCTCAAGGACAAATCAGCGTTCAAATTGCTATAATAAATACTTATTTTTTATTAATTACTGTGTCGAAACCGAAACAAAGTCGCACGAGGTGAATATCTATCACAGCTTTCAAATAAACATATTTGTTTTGAAATTTGAGCATCTAATTAAAAGGCCCATTCTTCTATACTTAATAAATCGTTTATTTTCAACTCGCCACTGCACTTATGAAAAGTATTAGACTATGGCAAGACTATGACAAACTCGAAAGGAGATCAATAATGTCATTTTATTTGACATATTTGATGAACATTTCCAAAAATCATTATAATAAGTAAGTAAATAAGCAAATGGGTACCTAAGTAAGTAACTGTAGTAAGTAGATAAATTGGTATACCTACAATTCAAATCTTTAAAATTGACGGTATACGTCACTAAATTATTCTTACCCTACAACATACGCTGTTGAAGCGTTCTTTGTTAAAAAAATAATAAAACAGGAGAGACAGCACAACGAAGTCTATTAGGTATATGTAGCTGTAAGTATATCCAACTAACGTTGTTGTAGTACTTATTTGATTAGTATGATTTATATCTATGACGAACCGCAAACTCTAAAGATGTAAAGAGTATCATATTATACCTATTCGACAATCCAGCTAAGCGATACCCTGACGAGAAATTGAAGTAAGCCTTCGATGCTACACGGTGACATATCTACTGTTGCTCTATTATTATTCTATTACATACACATACCCATAACCTATACCTATATTATGTAGCTTACAAGAGGGAAGAAAGAGAGAAAATACCTCAGAGAAATCTTGAAATCTGACGGAACATCTATAACAATGCACTGATTATAGGTCGATCTTAAAGAGACATCTTCAGACTTATGATTCTCATCAGGATCATTTTACTTTGTTGTAAGACAAAATATGTCTTTGGGCACAATGGAGAGTTTAATTATTTTTTCTCCAAATTAAAAAGCGCAAAGACAAAAGCCGTATACACGGATTTGCGTGAAACTTCCGGCAGGGGATCGGTTCACGCGTCTCGTCCTTCGTCCTGCAAGAATTCCTTGTCTAGGTGGGTGTCCTGGCAATCCGAGCAATGGAAGAGGAAGCTCCTCCCTGACTTTTGACCACGCCCCCACGGGGGCCCGGGCCCCATTGGCTCATCTCCCACTAGTGACTCTTCCCGGCATCAACAACATATTCACAATTCAGTATCAAATCAGTACTCATTAAATAAACAGTGCAGTGCGTCAGATTTGGAGAGCACCGTCTGTAGAGAAACATGCTGAACAATCTGGGTCCTGTCGGTAAGTTAGTGGGGGCACTAATTGACGTTAAAGTCTTTAGTGATTCAGCGTACTAACGATAGGCTAGTTAAATGAGCTAAATTGAAGCTGCCTCGCCCTCATTAGGCCAATATCGTTGGCCCGCTCCGGTAGGCCATGTAATTAGGATCACGCAGACAACGTTCCATACACTCTTTTTACACTTTAGTCAACACTCGCGACTCTTACCGGTACTACTTACAATCGAGAACCACCCTTAGCACATCGCGACTCATCGATCACACTCCAACAGTGATAAAACTGATCCGTTATTGAAAAAATAACTGTCGTATTTATTAGTACCATCGAGGCCGGTGATAGTTTGTCGATTGTTTCTAACTACTGAATTCAGTTACGTTATCTACCTTTATCGGAAATGGTAGATATTTAGTGATTGTGTAGGGAATCTTGGACTGTGGCCACTGATTCGTTGGTATTGGTAGATCGTTCATCGATTTTCTACCACCAACCAGTAGCATTCTGTTGTACTATTTTCCAACCATATGGAATAAAGTGATAGTTTTTAAAAGTGATGAGGAAGACTTTTTTAAATGTGGTGTGCTGCAATAAGAGATAGTTATGATGGTCGGTAGGTAGTACAAGGAAACAGGTTCAGCAGTTGCTGGGCCTATTTTCACTACAGAAATTAGTATAATTTTATCATACAATATAGGTACCTATATTATGTTACGGCATATTGTCATGTACCTATATTTTACCCTAATTTCAAATTAATTCTCTTCAAACATCATTCTTTATCCGAAACCTTTAGAAATTGGATTTGAATCGATAGTCTAAAGATGAGCAAACATTTGATCATAATGATCATCATTTGTCACAACCTTAATGATAACTTTATCGCTTAATTAAGTATTATATTAGTTCTTTCGTTAAAGTTCTAGTGCGTATTTGGTTCTGGTTCTACTTGATATTAATAATTTTTATAATTAATTTTCTTAATAATTTTTTATGTTATTGTGCTATTGATTTTATTTATTGTTTACAGCCATGTCACATATATCACATGACTATACAAAAGATGACACCTAAGTAACCCTGTGTGTGTCCAGTAGACTTAAAATGATGTATTACAGTGTTAACATATCACAAGTACATTTTATAATTATGTTATTATCTTTATTGAATTTATATGTAATCCCTTACATATTTTTTTATGCTAACCATAATTTTATATAAACATACTGGTTGTAACTTCGAAATATGAGACATAAAAAATTTTCAAAGGATAAGTACCCTCAATTGCCGCAATGGGAGATCGGGGCAGTATAACTTTTCTTACAGCAAGCTAAAATCGTCGCTATAAAGGCGCTTTTATTCAACAAGTTGTTATGTTTTGATAGAATACTAATAACTAATCAATTTTAAGACAAACCCCATCAAAATAATACACCAAATTAAAGAATAACTGTATTGATTCTATTTCAAGAATTATTGTTGACCCCACTTTACCACAAAACGGGATCTACGGCTCCTTTTATCGATATAATGAGGGTTTCTTGCTCGGGTTTTACGCCTCATATTTCGATGTTACAAACACTATATGTGTACCTATCCACTGCGAGAGGTGATACCAATTTTTTTAACAATTACTTTTAAAACAAATTAATTATTACATTGGAGGAAACTGTGGAACCAATGTTTTTATGCTAAAAGCAGTAGTAGATTCATCTTTTTTATGTTTATTGGTAATGAGATATAAAATTAAACCATTAAATTCTATATTTTTTTGCCATACAGTTTTGTTCTTTTTTTTATTATTAGGTATACCTATATCAACCCTACTCTAGAGACATTGCTTTGTTCTTGATTGTATTTTAAACCCGAGAGCATGTAAAAGCTTATTAAGTCCAGCGAGACGTTTTCCATAAATATAGTTTTCACTGGTTCCCTGCTTTCTTTTTTAAGTATAGTTCGTAATACAAAATTTTGTGATATTTTTAATGATTTCAAAGTATTGGCACATACCGAACCCCAAATACTTATAGCATATCTTAGAATAGACATAACTAAGCTGTCAGAGATAATAAGAAGGACTTTTTTATTTAGGAGATTTCTTAGTATATCTAAAATGTATATCTGTACATTAGAGGTAAAGGGTCGTATCTCCATTTTTACAAATTTAGAGAAAATAGGGTTTCAAATTTTAAAAAAGTCGTGTATTTTTTTAGATGTCAAATAAAATTAGGAATTTGAGATCTTACGTTTTTAATTAACTAACTTAACTGACATATTCTATAGTACAACTACCAACATTATCTGACGTTACCTGTGTAAAATTAAGGCACTTGCGATTTTTTACCACTAAATAAAAAATTAGGTGTGAAACGAAAAACTAAACCGTAAATCCAAATCAATTATAAAAAAGTTGCAAACATGAGATATTATGATTCTCAGATTTCATTCTGAGTCAGAAACTTCTTCTTCTTGGTTGGATATTCATATATTTCTATAAAAATTATGAAATTGAGACGGTATCCACTCAAATAACTTCAAAAGGTGTTGGTGCTTTTTTACCTTGGGGAACCTTGCGGCTAAGAGGCCACTCGTCTGGTGTAGAAATTTCTGGTCTTCTGAGAGTTCTCTTCAAATTAACACTTTTCAATTCTTTATAGGTAAACGAAGTTTTGTAATAAAGTATATCTGGACTTTGATGGCGCACTTCTAACCATACTGCCTCAGAAATAAGAAATTTTTCGGTCTCTGTATTCATTTTTCGATTCACAAATGGAGCGTTTGCACTTGAATATAGAGCCTCCAACTTTTTAAAGTCATTCAGTTCCATGTTAAAAAACTGTGGCCCCTGTTGACCTAATTAACTGTTGCCAATCCCACGGTGTAGCTATGGTCATCGTAGGTTGTTTTTTATAGTTCGCTCAATAAGAGCATGAATATGGTCCGTTTCCATGTGAGTACGACGTTTCAGAAGAAATTTGTGCATAACTGATTTCAAGGAGGGACAACTATTCAAAAAATAGAAATAATTTAATGCCATCATGATATGAACAACCTGATTTAGCTAACGACACAACAGCGCATATTTTTACCTCGATGAAAATTTCCAATACGACTTCTATCTTTCTATCTTTAGTAATTACTAATACTGGAGATACGATCCTTTTCCATCATACAATTTAAGCTCCTGGTATATTGGAAAACGCATTAACTCCATTTTAAGAAAAAGTGGAGATACGACCCTTTACCTCTAATGTACAGATATAGAACTTTTCTTATTCTTTTGTTTATGTGATTTATATGATTATGCCATTTCAAATGTACACCCAAATATTTTACAAATGGAGCATTTTCTACGACATTTAAAGTGTTGCGTAGATTGATTTCTAAGACATAAGGTAGACCTGTGACCGTAGGCGAAAATGCTACATATTTTGTATTGGAAATATTTAATTTCAACATTATAATCTAGCCAAAGTTTAATGTGATTAAGAGCAATTTGAGAGTTTTCATACCTATATTTTTTCCAAGATTCATCACTTCATATCAGTACTCTGTTATCTGCATGACATTATAACACCGTTTTGAACACAATATAGCAGTTCCTTGATGAAAATGAGAAATAGTGTAGGACCTAAAATAGTACCTTGAGGTACCCCTGTTTTAATAATTTATTTAAGGAACTCAATTCACTCTATCCTTACTTGTTGAGTTCTATTTGATACTTACGAGGGAAATAGGCCTGAAAACTTACCCTTTGACACCGATGTGGTGCAATTTTTCCAACAGTTTTGAATGTGACAGTATCAAATGCCTTTTAAAGGGTCCGCCAATAGGGACGCTCGATCTTTGACAGCTCATGGCGGCCATGTTGTTTGTGGTAGAGTTGGCAAACGTAGTTGTTATTATTCAGTGTATCTTCACAAATCACCATGAACCAATTCAGCCGCGAGCAACATGTGCAAATCGTTAAAACTTATTACGAAAATCATTCATCGGTTCGAGCAACGTTCCGCGCGCTCCGCGCAATTTTACGGTGCAATTGATCGTCCTGCTGAGTCGACTATCCGTCGTTTGATTAACAAATTCGAGGCAACCGGTTCGGTGAACAATCAGCCAACACCGACGCGTCGTCGAAACGTCCGATCTGCCCAGAATGTCGCCGCTGTGCGCGATAGTGTGCGTGAAAATCCGCGACAGTCGATTTCACGTCGCGCACAGGAACTCCGCCTTTCGGAAACATCACTTCGCCGAATCTTGCATCTGGATTTGGGCATGCATCCGTACAAGATCCAGCTGACACAAGAGCTCAAAATAAACGACCATAGACAGCGCCGTATCTTCGCTGATTGGGCTTTAGAGCAGTTGGAAGTCGACCCCGATTTTGGTCGCAAAATCATCTTCAGCGATGAGGCACATTTTTGGTTAAATGGGAATGTCAACAAGCAGAATTGCCGTTATTGGGCCGAGAACAATCCACAGGAGGTCCACCAGGTCGCAATGCACCCAGCAAAGGTAACTGTTTGGTGTGGATTTTGGGCCGGAGGCATCATCGGGCCGTATTTCTTCGAGAACGACGATGGTGTGTCCATCACGGTAAACGGCGAACGATACAGATCCATGATAACGAACTTTTTCTGGCATGAAATCGACAATATGGATGTCGAGGATATGTGGTTTCAGCAGGACGGCGCTACGAGCCACACAGCGCGCGCCACAATGGATCTTCTGCACGAGCGCTTCGGAGGAATGGTTATCTCGCGCGGAGGCGACATCAACTGGCCACCGAGATCGTGCGATTTAACCCCACTAGACTATTTCTTGTGGGGTTTTCTTAAATCACAGGTCTACGCAAACCAACCACAAAACACTGATGCCCTCAAAGTCAACATACGCCACGCCATCGATGAAATACAGCCCGATTTGTGCGCCAGAGTCATTGAAAATTGGACTTCTCGTATGCGCGCCACCCAGCGAAGCCGAGGTGGACATTTGACCGATATTATTTTCCATACATAATGCCTTCGAATACTCTTTCAAACAAAAAATAAATTTCATTTATACCTCTCACACAACTTGCTTTATTTCATTTTAAAGATCGAGCGCGCTTATTGGCGGACCCTTTATAAATCTCAAAATATGGCAATAGTTTTTTGATTATGTTGGAAATTGTATAGATATATTTTTGATATTCAAACATCATGTCCACGATGGTAATCTAACTCTAATTATGTATACCGGGTGCCTACGATATTACTAGTCAGCCTATAACTTCCTTGTAAAAAAATATATCGATATAAAATTTTGGGATATTGTATGGTTGACAACGGTACATTTTTTTACGGTACAACAACAACAGTTTGATTGCTTCAAGATCTGATTGTCATTTCCGGTTTAACCGGAAACAGTATAAACTTATGTTATTTTTAATGGAATACCCTATATATTATTAGAAATTTAAATTGCCCAGAAAATTCTAGACCCAAAACGTCTAGCATACCTTATATCTATATTTGACGAGAAAATGGCGGTTGAAAATGTTATATCAATGACAAATTACTTCATTTTCACATAAAACAAATAAATGTAGGAACAAATCTGTTACGGCGGTTATTTAAGTTACGGCGGAAGTACTACGAAAAGTGTTTTCAAGCTCAAATTACTTCGATATTTTTAATGGAACGCCCCGTACCTATTGAAAATTAAATTTACATTCTACTAAACCTAATAGTTTGAGATATCGGCGACTGATGAATGTTCACCTGGACTATAAATATGTCACAAATCTGCTCTAAGCAGAAAAATAAAATAAGTTTCAAAAGTGAAACACTAAAAGTAATAGGTAGGTGTAATTTATTTTAACCATAATTAAAAGGTTGAAAATGTAGGTACACCGTTGACTTCTCGGCAAGAATTAATTATTTCTTTAAATTCCCGAAGAACGTTTTCCATTTGAATTGGAGTAATAGAGTTTATCACTTGCGTAATTCTATTTCTAAGGTCTTCTATGTTATG
>CAXKVY010004335.1:0-41758 GCA_964058915.1 Tetropium fuscum
GATTTAGGTGTAACATTTGACAAGAAACTTCTATTTGACTTCCATATGATCACTGGGATTTATAATAAGATCGTGCAAATATTATAGATTAGGTTTGACGTGGTTTTTCCCAGGGTAGGATCATGCAAGAGCGACCTTTTGTTACCAACACTTATGCCTAGCTCACTTTATAAGCTCGCTAAAAATCATTAAAAATATTTAGCGTCTCCCACTTGAGCTAATAAGCACCAAATTCCCACGCAGTTGTCTCAAACTACGCATCTCGAATCCGATTCACTCATCACTTGCCCTTCGCTTTAATCTCTGCAATCGACAGCGTCTATTTTCTGGTCGAAGTCGACGTAACACTCTTCTACTTAACTAATTGTCCGAGAACAAACCGAACTCTCGTTGGGAGGCGTCCGTCTTATTGTGTTTCTCCATTTATCCACAGATTGTGTCCGCTTCATTGACAAGATAACCCGATCGATATCAGCGCCTGATTGAATGGGACCCGGTTCACATGGGACTCTGATGGCTGATTTAGCCACGGTTTGTTTACGCTCATAGACTTCCTTACATACAGGATAAGAAGGGCACAGGAAACCGCCACAAGATTAGTTTGTTCTTGCAACGTCCGAAATTACATACAAGGAATTATATGCGACATTGACAACGTTCAACCCATTAGAATTTGTGTTCCACAAGGGTCAAATTTAAGCCCCTTATGATGTTACTGTTTTATATAAATTACCTATTAGCCACAATCGATTAAATGTTAACAACTTGTTACGTTCACTTTTCCGAGAATCCGAAATTTATTGTAGGTATATTTGACGGATAAATTGATTTTAAACAGTGACTACGCGTTCCCTTTTGCATGTGTTTAGAAATTCAGGTAGGGATATTACTTTGATTAGTCGATTACATCAATATTACCACAGCGGATTTTATAAATTCTTTGTCATAGATCTTTACCACAAATATCTTAGTGCATATCTGTGTCGCCTTATTGTTTTGTGAGTTGAACATTGGAAGTTCTGTGACGCTGGCCTAGGTCCGCAGATCTATGGTCTAGTTTCCTGGATGTGTGCCTGTTCGCTTCTTTTTAGCGGAATGCGTGAATTGCATACTAGTGGTTTTCATTGTGTTAAAAGTTTAAGTGATTTTCTTGGTTAAATAAAGTATTATGTATCGTTCCGATATAATGGGATATACAAGGAAATCATTGTGCATGTGTTGAGATTTTGGATGAATCTGCACATACCACATTAGTGGGATCAGATAGCTTTCAACCAACACATTGAGAGCCTGCGTTGCGTTGAACTGCCTAGAGTTAATTGAGGGACACAGCTAAGCTATCGTCTCGAAGCCGTTTTCCAGCTAATTAGGCCTCGTTGTATTTCGGCGACTGTGAGTCACACCACCTTTTCTATGACACCACCTCTTTTGGAACCACATTTCTTTAGAACCACTTTTGGAGCCACCTTTAGGACCACCTAGCTGAAATCTATCGACCCCTGTACCGACGTAGTCACAAGAGAGATCCACATTCCTGGAAGACTCCTGGCACATTACAGATAAGAATAGTTTAAAGTATTGACTTGATAATGCTAGGATGTACGTTTTAAAATATAATATTATTACGAGCCCTCAGCTAACGTTTAACAAAGTATTCAGGAGTTACTGGTTACTCCCGCTGATTAAGCAACCTATTTAGGTAGGCATTGCCTCACTATTTTTGTTTATATACATTGCAGAAAAGTCATGGTGCACTTTGATATTTAAACCGTGTTTCTGTATAAGCTGATTATTTATTTTATGCTACGTGCTTTTATGCTACACCATCTACTCGCTGCACATTTCGCTAGCCATGTAAGTACAATCAGAAGATGACTAAACACTACCTAAAATTATCCCTAATAATTTACTCGACTCGTTTTGGTGTTAGTTCTCGCCCCCTCGCCGGCCCCGTTTCTACTGCTTTGCCTATCATCCACCTTTATATACCCGAACGTCTGATAAGGATGCTACTCTCATCCCACCGGTTTAGCATATCGTTCCGAAATTGTACCGCGCCGACCTATAAATGTCCATCTCTCCAGGTTTTTATTGCTCACTTGGTGGGGCCCGAGGTTATGCCGCAATATAATCCAGAGGTAAAATGTGAGTAATATATCTGGAAGAAAAAGACGCGTGCTGTATCGGAGGATTTACAAGGACTGTTTAGTGCAGATGACACTGTGAAAATCGCGTTTTTGTAATCTTAATCTCTTAAGTCGGGATTTATGTCTTGGTATAATACGTGGGATAATTTTTTGAGGTTACGTTACGTTTGACGGTGGAGATGAGAATATGTTGACACAGAGGTATATACTTACACAGATATATATATATATATATATATATATATATATATATATATATATATATATATATATATATATATATATATATATATATATATATATATATATTTCGTGGAAAGTAATCTTGGGTTTGTAGCATTTCATTACATAGAAATAAGCAAATAGACGAATAAGAAAGAAAACACACTTACCAGTGCTATATCTGGACACACATACGGAAATGAACCACTATGCACATGAAAACGAACCACTTAGAAGTTGTACAAGTTCTTTCACCTTTCTTGAGGATCTTCAGAGCAGTATACGATTTATGAAATAAATCCATGTCCATGTCCAATCCATTTTTGGTCCATGTCTTTAGATACATTGGTTCATTTTTAAGAGCAAAATGAATTTGTCACCAACAGTTTACTGTTAATTTACTCTGCTGTTACAAGTGATATGTAAAACGTAGGCGGCGTATGTCAACCAAAAAAACAATGATTGGGTGTATGCAATCTTATTTGACACATTTTTAAAAACAATACGGTGTTGAGGAATATTCAGCAATTTAAAATAATGAATCGTGTGAGACATTTGACAGCATTGGAATGTGTAAGAGCGCAAACTTTGGTTGAAGAGGGTAGAAGTATGCGATATGTCTCTCGAATTCTGGGTGTTAACCATTCGACAATAAGTCGAATGTTAGAACGTCACAGGGCAACTGGTTCTCACTCCAGGAGACATGGGCAGGGTAGAAAAAGGACGACGAATGTTAGGGATGACCATTTTCTCCGCCAAAATGCTTCAAGAAATCGGACAGTAACAAGTTCGCAATTGAAGAGTGAACTTGAGATGGTTAGAAATGTTCAAGTTTCTGCTCTTACTGTAAGGAGAAGACTACGGGAGGCAGGTTTGATCAGTAGAAGGCCCATAAAGGCACCAGAACTTACCAGGGCTCAGAAGGTAGCTCGATTATGATTTGCACGAGCACATGAAAATTGGACTATCGATGACTGGAGGAAAGTCCTATTCTCCGATGAAACAAGAATAAGCCTAAAATCTTGTGATGGGCGGCAACGTGTGTATAGAAGACAAGGGGAAAGGGAAGCTGCCTTCAATTTCGTTCTAAACGAACCCTTTGGTCGTGGCTCTAAAATGTTTTGGGCGGGTATTTCTTTCGATGGCCGTACGGAGTTAGTCCCTATTCATGCAAGGGCAGTGAATGCGGAATACTACGTAGAGAACATTCTCCAGGAGCATGTAATGCTCCGTTAATTGGTCCTGATTTCGTATTCATGCAAGATAATGCAAGACCACATGTAGCAAGAATTTGTGTTGAGTACTTGAATGAAGTCCATATTGATGTTATGAACTGGCCAGCACGAAGCCCGGATTTAAATCCCATCGAACACCTATGGGACATCATTAAGAGAGCAGTGAGACGACGTCTACCAGCCCCACAGAACCTTCAACAGCTGGAACAGGTTACTCTTCATGAGTGGGATAATATTCCTCAACCCGTCATTCAAAACCTCATTAGAAGTATGCCACGGCGGATTCAGGCTGTAATCCGAGCTAGAGGTGGCAACACAACCTACTAGGGATCAGCTCACATAATTTTATTTCTTTGTTTTCCTTTGTTTTCTTGTTAATTAAAAAATGTTTCTTCTCACCCTGAAAGTTTTTTCAATTGATTTCTGCATGGTGCGATAATTTTGAACCAATGCATCTAAAGACATGGACCAAAAAACAAAATGTAGGAAAGGAATGGTTCTTAACAAAAATTGGTATTTTTAAAGAATTTGGTTACGAAATTATTCCACCGAGTGTTTTAAAATTAAGGTTATATAACAACCTTTTAGTTAGCCCTATATAATACCTAAACCGTCCTCAGTTAACAAAAGACTGGATATGCAAGTTGAAATTAGTCGTCTTATCTACAGTATTCTAAAAAAATTATCAAAATTGGACTAAAAGTAAAAAAGTTATGAGACCTCAAATTTTAGCAAATATTAACGTGGTGCGATAATTTTGAACAGCAGTATATATGTTTTTATGTTATAATAATAATAATATAATATAATAATAATAATATAATAATATATCCCTCATTCTAACCAGAATGGTTATCCCAGAAGTCAGAGACTTGTGCGGGAGAGGGGGCGTCATATTATTATTTCGCGAGCCTAGGTTGGTAAATTCTAACCACCATTCAGTGCAGGAATGAGGGAAACCTGGAAAATTTGTTAGTTATGCCTCACTATTGGGCGACATTTGAAATGGTTATATTTTAATTGACAGGAGTCTGTTCATTAGGGAAAATAGCAGGAATTATCCATCCACAACAAGACAATATGTATACAACTTTCCCAAATTTAACACAATTTTATTTACAAACTTTTTATGTATTTATTAATTACTTTCAATTAGAGAAATATATATAATTTATGATATATGCTACCAATTATACACATTTGTGTCGTAATTGGAATATTTGGTTGTATATTATGTACTAAATATATTGCCTACTAATTAAGATATAAAATTCTACATTACACCTTCCTCCATCTACCTTTATTTTTATTAATGCATGAGTCGTAGCTAAGTGTCAAACCTTTAAGATTTCTGTGTATTGTGTAATAATGATCCCTATATTGCGAAATAAATTAAATAAATATAGAAATTGCTTCAAAACTAATCACATGATAAATCGATGCCATGGATATTTTTAGATCGTATTTTATCTATGCTGATGTAATATCTATGCTCTATGAGTCATATATCCTATATTCTAACCTAGGATAAATGGAATTTACTTATTCATAATTGTATGTACTTTTATTTAAGAGTTTTTAATAAATTTAACTATGTTTAGAGCTCAAATTGGTAAGTAAATTTAGCATGCATTTTATTCATTGATATATAGGTTTATAGGTTATCAAGTACTTGTTGTTTATATTCTGATCAGATATTATTTATAAGGTGTATCTTTTTATATTGTTTCGATGTTATTTTAGGCCTTGGTTCCTTGCTGGGGGTGGCGATGATGGACTGCTTACACCATCTCTCAGGATACTCTTGTGTGATGGCTAATAAACGTTGTTCCGAATCTCTCGGAGCCTCGTCTGCTCGCTGCACATTGAAATATTCTTGTATACGTTGTTGTGAGTAGTTGCATCCTTGATTTTTTCTTATAATTTATTAAATTTTGATGAGAAGCTGTGTAAATTTGATCTACACCATGCTTTCTTGAAAACCCACTCGGTGCTACTCAATAAAATTATTTATTATATGTTTCACTTTATGCTTTATATTTATATTGAATGTTATGTTTAAATTAAGTGATCTAACTGTAAATTTAGGCAATTTGTCCTGTGGTACATAAATAAATAAATAAATAAGTAATGTATCTCAAACATTATGTCAAAATTAATACTAATTGCTAGTGCAGGTATAGTGCGATAACCTCCATTTAGAGGCGGTGCAAATTATCAATATCAATTTGTAACAGGAAGCTGTCTGGAACAATAAACAATATTGTATAATATAAAACAGCTATTTACAAGAATTAACTGTTTACAGGAATCCTACTTAACTTTACTGAATCGATTCATTCGTTTAAATCAATTATGCATGAACGTGCAATTTAAGTTTTATTATAAATATTTTAATGACCAATTTACGTAGATACCTATGGAGCGTAATAAAATCGGTAACGATGATATTAAACCTGAATTGGAAGTAAATGAGTCCGGGTTTTTTATAACTTCTCTAAGCGCTGTATCCATTAGTCTCTTTTTGCTCAAATGCTTGATAAAAATGACATCAAATGAATTTACGGTGGTGAGTACCGATAAACGATAAACAGTTAAGCTTTTGTTTCAGCTGTAGCACGTACATCAAAGTTTGTGTTTTATATAACGTTGATATCGTCCTCGAGACCTCGATGCACACCACCTAAAGCCAGCGTCAATGAAGCAACCCGTATATTGTAAAGCGACGCTCTAAAACTGGTTTGGGGATATTCTATTGTTCTTCTTCTACATAAGATACACGTTCACTCTTATATCCGTCACTCACTACGCCTTATATCATTCAGCTTACAAACACATTATTGTAATTAAGTAATAGCTAGGGTATTTTCAATAGTGAACTACAAAATTGAATGAAACGTATAATTTTGAGTTTTCAGCTGGTCGGTACATTGAAAAATATATGCCTGCTCTACCTTTAGTCCTGTAGTGTTTCCTGCAATTCCATTAGGGTTTTATATCCATGGAAAATTTAGTATAGGGTTATCTGAGGATTCATTATTATAGTCCAAGAGTCCGACGCCAAAATTTGCTACGATAGCCCAACAGAATAAAATGATTTTCAAACGTTAGTACGTACAGTAACCATTCATAAAATATCTTTGTACCTAGGCAGAGTTTGAACCAAGAGTGGATATATTGTTTCTAAGGTCATTTTTTAAGTGAATACTTCTTCGCCGCATGAGAGTGATTTTTAAAGGTCGCGTCACGACTTATTTTATAACATTTTCGTCTCGCAATTTTTTTTGTTTTATTGCAATTTACAATCTACTACATTAGTGTATTTAGTAAATGTGTTGGAAGTCTTCGGCATGAAAGGGAGATGCCCATTGACATTTATCTTTATATATCACTAATATATTAGTGTTGCTGAAGGAGATCTACTGGCCAGGATTTATTTAGTCTTCTGTTGGGAGGTCTGTCCATATACAGGTTTTCTATCAGTTCGCATTGAGGCCCTGTAAGTCTCTGTTAGTAGTTAGTAGCTATAGTATGTATCTCTTCTGTTATGAATGGGATTTGTAGGTCCCTGTGCAGTGTTAGGTTACTAATATACCAAGGTGCGTTCACAATCGCACGAAGTGTTTTATTTTGGAACCTTTGTATGATTTTCAGGCGTGATGGTTTGGTGCATCCCCAAAGTTGGAGACCGTATGACCATACGGGTTTCAGTATTGCTTTATATAAGAGGACTTTATTCTTGACTGATAGTTTGGATTTACGGCCCATGAGCCAATACATCTGCCTGGATTTTAGGTCTAGTTGTCGTCGTTTTGTCTGTATGTGTGTGTGCCATGTGAGTCGTTGATCTAGATGCAATCCGAGGTATCCTAGGAGTTCCTTATGGCTACCCACAACCACCACAGCTCATAAATGGGGTCTCTCCAAACCAAACAATCAGCCAAAACAATATCCAACAGTATCCGTCAACTGGCCAAAATGTACATTTGATACCATACCTAAATCTTCCAACACCACAAGATCAATCATCGGTGCTTGCACATACGACGATGACGATAACGATGACAGTGGTGACAGTAATGCTGAAGAAGCGGCACCCCAAAAACATGACTTGCAGCTAGTGAAAAAACGAAAACGAAACCTGAAACAGGCCATCCACCAATCGATCACCACTTCACCCCTAGATAATATACAAAATCGATTCAATCCCCTGGAATCGAATGATATGCATGCAGGGGATAACCCCCACACTGAGCCAATCATGCCCAAACCACCCGAAATATTTATACACGGAGTCAAAAACTACAAAGCCATGATTGACAACCTGGCAACAGTAACAGCTGATGAAACATACCACAAAAAAGCCTTAGCCAATCAACCATTAAAGTCTCGCAAGTGAGATAAAGAATATGACAGATATGAGGGAGAGAGAGAAACAGAGATATCGAATGCAGCTTCGACTTATGTAACGATCCCCCACAACTGTTCTAAAGCGGAAAGCAATTTTGATATAATATGTAAACGATCGTGACAGAATCGGAATTAACCAGAATACAATATTACTTATGCATATCCTGCTGGATATATCTGGATTGGGCTTTCGAATCTGATCCAAATAGATGTTGATCTTTTTACGGAGGAGGCGTCCTTCTCTTACTTCACTTTCCTCGTCAGAAATTCGGTTTAGATATGAATAACGAGCGGAACATTGCCACAACTAAATCAGGAACAACGATTGATGCTATATTCTCGAGAAATCAACACCATTTAGAATCACGTCCATATGTACCCCCCTTCAGTTACCATAAATCCAATATTTACAATGCCTCTCTCTCTTACATACTCTCTCTCACAGTCTCTCTATCTATCTCTCTCTCACACTCTCTCAACGAATCTTGGACTGAAACGTATGAGGTAGTGCCAGGTATTGAGTTCAAGCATAAACGTGGAACTTATTTTATTTAAACTAGAGAAGCGTTGAATCTTTCATTTCATGATAATTTTAAGCTGTTACTCGATAGGTATAAAAATGCATAAGAAATGGAAAAAAGGGACGTGCCACTTGGCACGACCCTTTTTTCCATATATACCAGCGCCTTCTTAAAATCTGTGCTAATGACTTCATTAGCACAGATTTTAAGAAGGCGCTGGTATATATTCTTTTTCTACTCACTTTGAAGTAAATCTTAAGCATAATTGCAAGCTGTTGGCTAATTGGCCATATTTAAATTTGATGACTAATTAAATTTTTTAAAAGTACATTATTCAGTATCAGCATCAACTGATGTATCTTGTTCTTGGTTGCCTCGACCTGAACAGAGTATGCATATGATAGTAATAAGTACCGAACATCTATTCGAACGAAAGGTGCAAAGCACAATACCATTGTGTTTCCAAGGCTTTTCCATTAGTATCATCAAGTTTGCTGTGCGGTATCTGCTTAGTTAGTTAACGAAAAACCTTACATAACAAAAATATCCATATAAATAATACTCCGGTATCTAGGTAGGTACTTATCGGATTATTATTTATATGGAGAAATCCACATTTGAGCCAATTTTTTCCATTATTCTTTCATAAAAGTGTACATAGTAGGTATATTATTACATCATTAATGTAAAAAATCGGTAAATATTGACCAAAATAGTAATAAAGAAATAAACAAACCACCGACAATAGCATAACATAACCCTTAACCTTACTTTTACAGCTGGCCTGGCGCTCTTGCGTAAGAAATGTTAAAACTAATACGCCACGTAAGTCCATGGAAAACAGATAATTTAACTTAAAAGCATTTATTTAATTGTCATAGGTCTAAAAAAATAATTTTGACTTGAATTGTAGAGAAATATGTTTAAAGTTTGACGCATAATAGGTTTAAATACTAAGAAATGCCCAAAACCCGAGAAATGCCCTTCTGAAAATGACACTTTTGAATCTCCCATAAGAAATACATGGCAGTCAAATTTGTTGAAGCGTGTGTGTGGAACCCATTTGAAATTTTGATATGGTAATACAAGCGTTAAACTTAGGTTATAAACGAGCCTCGTATGTTTCTATTAATTAGATACCTATTACATAAAATACTTAAACTTTCAGCCTCTTAATGGCTTAATAGAATGCGCTCTTTGAGAGTATGTCATTTCTAAGAATCAATGTTTGTGATAATAGGAAACATTCCCATTTTTTATTGCATAAAAATGTTCTAACATACTGAAAAATAAGATATGTAAAATATGACGCCTTACTTCCCAATAATAAACTTCTTATAAATTATTAAATTCTCGCGCGCGAGCAAATCAGTCGTGACCCCACATCCTACAATTTACAAACGACGAGAAGACCGATTCGGTCGGCTGTGGGATATCATAGTATCCAACCGCTTGTTTTCATTGTTAATTCGGCCGCGTTCCGGCGCAACACCTACCGAATGTTGTAGGCTGTGACGTCACAGCTCGTTTCCGGCCGCATCATTATATCCTTCATACTGAGCATACATCGAGCGGAATTAGAAATCTTGTTTTTTTGTGAGGTACCGTTTTATTAAAACGTTACGCTACGTTTTTTAGTATTATTTTTATATTTAAAATTTTAGTCATGTTCCCTATTATCCGCTTAATCCAATATTTTGACGTCTTCATACATCATTTCGTGATTGAGATTTAAATTGTATGTCTAGAGTACAATATTGTTTGTTGCTTCTTACAAATAATGCGATGTAAGAAACAACACACAATCGCAAAATATTGTTGGAGAAACTCTAAATAGTCCTTCAATACTTGCTGCTATAATCTAAAACTACAACGAAGTCCGATGCGTCTTACACAACACAGTATTTGTTTCCTGTTGACGTGTGTTCCCATGTTTCTTCATAAAACGCTGCTATTATTTTATCGAAAAATATGCCAGACTACGAGAAAACATCCGTACTGGCTCCCTGCCTGCCTGATCTCTGACGTGTCTGCCGCCCATCGTACGCGTTATTTATATTGTCGTCTTACACCGCGCCATCCAGTCGATTTGGTGGTCGGGACGGCTGCTAGCTCCAAGTGTGACGTCACCCGACGACGTGCACCTACCGGTAATATATTGGCCATGTTAATTCCATCCCAAAATATTACACATTTCATTGGCATGAACTCTGCCCGAGAGCTCTATGTCACTGTCGTACTTAAGCAATTCGAATAACTCTTGGCTCGACCCGTTGCCAGCGCCCGTGACAGCTTCTTATAAATTTCTTGGGAATATTAATAATTAAGCAAAATACGCCGGGGGACACGCTAAGAGACAAAAACGATAGTTTCTCAGATGCGTACGCCTCTTGGAGCACCCGTAAATCACTTCATTCGGGATATATATAATAACAACCAGTGGAGTAGGAGCGAGTTTAATTTTTGCAGAGGTAACAATTACTCGACAATCCAATTTTCATTCATAATACAAGCTAATAATGAATCTAGCTCTATGTCTTCTTGATCCTTCAAGATATGAATCTCAAATTTGGGGATTAATTCTCACTAATAATCTAGTGTTACGTATATATTAATATTTACCTAACATAAGATCTCGAGTAGGTGCCTTTGAAGTGTAACAGAAGAAACAAATGAAATAATCTGACAGCGCAAATGATATTTAGTTCTATAAGAATCTCTATCAAGTAGGTTCGTTTGAAATGTAACATAAGAAGCAAATGAATTAATCTAACAGTGCAATTGATATTCAGTTCTATAAGAATCTCTAATGTAACAAAAGAAGCAAATTAATTAATCTGACAGTGCAAATGATATTTAGTTCCATAAGAATCTCTATCAAGTAGATGTCTTTGAAATGTAATAAAAGCAACAAATGAATTAATCAGACAGTGCAAACGATATTCAGTTCTATAAGAACCTCTATCAAATAGGTGGCTTTGAAATGTAACAAAAAAAACAAATTAATTAATGTGACAGTGCAAATTATATTTAGTTCTATAAAAATCTCTATCAAGTAGGTGTCTTTCAAATATACAAGAGAAACAAATGAATTAATATGATAGTGTAAATGATATTTAGTTCTATACTAATCTCTATCAAGTAGGTGCCTTTGAAATGCAACAAAAGCAACAAATGAATTAATCTGACAGCGCAAATGATTTAATTCTATAAGAATCTCATCAAGTAGGTGCCTTTGACATGTAACAAAAAAAATAAATAAATTAATCTGACAGCGCAAATGATATTTAGTTCTATACGAATCTATCAAGTAGGTGCCTTTGAAATGTTACAAAAGAAACAAATGAATTAATCTGACAGTTAATTCACTATTTAAAAATTCATGTACTGTATAGAATACATTCTTAAGAAGAAATTGCCCAATTCTATTATTATAGGACTTAAGCAGTATATAATCTCTTGAGGTAAAACATTAAAGAACTTGATGCCCCTTTTTGAGACTTTTCAGACTAATACATTGATTTTAGCTAAAAATGGTATGGCCGAGATAGGTCTATGATTAGTAAAATCATCTGTCGCTTTTTTTTATAAATAACTAGGGAAATTTTAAACAGTCAGAATATATGTTATTAATAATTCCTGTGTTTATTAATAACGTCAGAATATTGAACGAATTTTTATATTTTTTAGCTTTTATATAAGATAAAAGTTCTCTTTTTTGCTTTTTTTATTTTGTAGATTGTTTATAATCGTCAGTGCCGATGGTCTCATATAAAATAATTTATAGCAATTTAGAGAAAGTAGATATTAGCACCCTAATAGCTCTATAATTCGTTAGGTACTTCAATAGTGAAAGATGATTTTAAAAAAATTGGACACACTCGTGAGGTCTTCCACTTTGTTGTAAACTTGCCCATCGTGAGAATAAGGTTATATAAATGGTGTAGTGAAGTTAGAAAACAATGTGTACAGTATTTTACAATTATTGCAGGAATATTGTCTGGTCTTTAATTATTTTTGCTTGCAGTTATAATTTGTGTGTTGTAATTCAGGGAATCTAAGACTAAAAATGTCAAACTTCGGAAAAATTCCCGCACAGCGGGATTTTCGTATGAACCTTCTTTTTGTGGTTCTAAACAATATCCCAAAAGTCACCATCTACATACGTGCCGCTGAAAACGATACTCTGGGTCAAGGGTCACGAAAAGCGGTTCCCGCGAAAATCTCGTCAACGAAAACTATTATCGAAAAAAAAATTGTAGCTTGCCCACAAAAACATATTTTTGCTTTTTACATAAGGCTAACGGTTTTCAAGGAAATTCGACTTAAAACTTAAGTTAAAACTCTTCTTCCTGTTCACTGTTCATCGGTTTATGGTCCGAAACGTTGAGTGATATCAACAATGACGAACCTATATACTGAAGATGTAGATCCATCGTGTTTCTTAACTGAAACTATGGAATTAGAGGAAGCGGAGGAAGAAGAATATAATAAAGAGATGGAAATGGAAGCAGAAAGTAAGTCTGAAGAAGAACCATAATAATGAATAATTGCATTTATAGGCCGAGGATTACTTTTCAGTTATAATTTTTTAAATGTTTCGTGCTCCCTACGACGCCCTGAATCCCTTTGCAAATCGATGAAATTTGGCACATTGATTGATGGCAATATTAAAAACATTCCCTGAAAGCGAGTTTATGGGCCGAGGCTTACTTTACGAGTTATAATTTTTTTAAATGTTTCGGGCTCCTTACGACCCCCTGAGTCCCTTTGCAAGTAGATGAATTTTGGCACAGTTATTGACAATATTAAAAACATTCCTTCAAATCGAATTTATGGGCTGCATCCAAGTTACATTTTTTTAAGTTTCCGGGCATCCTACGACCCCCTGAATCTCTTTGCAAGTCGATGAAATTTGGCACAGTTATTCATAACAATATTAAAAACATTCCCTGAAAGCGAATTTATGGGCCGAGGCTTACTTTCCGAGTTATAATTTTTTTAAATGTTTCGGGCTCCTTACGACTCCCTGAGTCCCTTTACAAGTAGATGAAATTTGGCACAGTTATTGACAATATTAAAAACATTCCATCAAATCGAATTTATGTGCTGCATCCGAGTTACATTTTTTTTTAAGTTTCCGGGCATCCTACGACCCCCTGAATCTGTTTGCAAGTCGATGAAATTTGGCACAGTTATTCATAACAACATTAAAAACATTCCCTGAAAGCGAATTTATGGGCCGAGGCTTACTTTCCGAGTTATAATTTTTTTAAATGTTTCAGGCTCCTTACGACTCCCTGAGTTCCTTTGCAAGTCGATGAAATTTGGCACAGTTATTGACAATATTAAAAACATTCCTTCAAATCGAATTTATGGAATGCATCCGAGTTACAATTTTTTTTAAGTTTCCGGGCATCCTACGACCCCCTGAATCTCTTTGCAAGTCGATGAAATTTGGCACAGTTATTCATAACAACATTAAAAACATTCCCTGAAAGCGAATTTATGGGCCGAGGCTTACTTTCCGAGTTATAATTTTTTTAAATGTTTCAGGCTGCTTACGACTCCCTGAGTCCCTTTGCAAGTCGATGAAATTTGGCACAGTTAATGACAATATTAAAAACATTCCTTCAAATCGAATTTATGGGATGCATCCGAGTTACAATTTTTTAAAGTTTCCGGGCATCCTACGACCCCCTGAATCTCTTTGCAAGTCGATGAAATTTGGCACAGTTATTCATAACAATATTAAAAACATTCCCTGAGAGCGAATTTATGGGCCGGTGTTTACTTTCCGAGTTGTAATTTTTTTAAATGTTTCGGGCTCCTTACGACTCCCTGAGTCCCTTTGCAAGTCGATGAAATTTGGCACAGTTATTGACAATATTAAAAACATTCCTTCAAATCGAATTTATGGGCTGCATCCGAGTTACATTTTTTTTTAAGTTTCCGGGCATCCTACGACCCCCTGAATCTCTTTGCAAGTCGATGAAATTTGGCACAGTTATTCATAACAACATTAAAAATATTCCCTGAAAGCGAATTTATGGGCCGAGGCTCACTTTCCGAGTTATAATTTTTTTAAATGTTTCAGGCTGCTTACTACTCCCTGAGTCCCTTTGCAAGTCGATGAAATTTGACAGTTATTGACAATATAAAAAAAATTCCTTCAAATCGAATTTATGGGATGCATCCGAGTTACAATTTTTTTTAAGTTTCCGGGCATCCTACGACCCCCTGAATCTGTTTGCAAGTCGATGAAATTTGGCACAGTTATTCATAACAACATTAAAAACATTCCCTGGAAGCGAATTTATGGGCCGAGGCTTACTTTCCGAGTTAAAATTTTTTTAAATGTTTCAGGCTCCTTACGACTCCCTGAGTCCCTTTGCAAGTCGATGAAATTTGGCACAGTTATTCATAACAACATTAAAAACATTCCCTGAAAGCGAATTTATGGGCCGAGGCTTACTTTCCGAGTTATAATTTTTTTAAATGTGTCGGGCTCCCTACGACCCCTTTAATCCCTTTGCAAGTCAATGAAATTCGGCACAGTTCGTAGTAGTTATTTGATAAATATTATTTTTTCTATAAAAGTAACCGTTAACGAGAAATTCGCGAAAAACTGTTTATAGTGACCTTTGACCCAGCGTAACATTTTCAGCGGCGCATGTATCGCAGGGGGTATTTCAGATTGTTGTTAAAAACTACATAAGGAAGGTTCATGCAAAAATCCAGCTTTCCCCTAATTTTTCTGCTGGGCAATAACTCCATTACCCGTATTATTGGAAACAATCCTCCACACCGGATAGTAAATAAACACTTTTAAAGTGTTCTGCAAAGGGATTGACGATTTGCTGTGGCGATGAAAAATGATCGTTTTTGATTTTTTTAACCTGGAATACGAGACTTTTTTTTAAGTTTATGAAAAATCAAAAATACTTTTGATTTTTGTCTTTTGTCAAAAATTCTTTTGATTTGAAAGTAAATCTTATAGGAAATACTAAGAGCTGACTTGATTTATTTCCTTAAATTTTTGCCTCGAAGATAGAATACCAATTTTCGCGTCTTAAATATTTTTGAATAAAGACTTTTCATTTAAATTTTATGGATTATATTATATTACTATTGATCCGGACAGGATATTTTCGAGAACTACATTTCCTTTTTGGAACACATTTGTCATATCTTAAACACAATATTATTAAACATTTCACAGGTAATATCAACATCATTAACAAGTGTAAGTTCGCTGCAGTTTACTTGTCATTCTTATCTAACCTATCTTATCTAACATATCTATCATTGTGTACATTTCACTAAAATTGGCTCTACGGAAATTAAAACGTTGTTCCTCCGAAATAAAATTACAGTTATTAAGTTTTGGAGAAAAACTTATTTGCAGTACAAGAAGCCTGTTATTCCGATTTACTACATTATTTATCTGAGGAAGACCACTGTATTCCATAAAAATTGTTGAGTCGAAACGAGATATTACTTGCACAATTTTTATCGTTATATTCCATGATTAGAGTCTTCCCAAAATTATGAGCTGATTAGCGGCAATTACATCGTCGACAATTTCGAGAAAATCGTTGTATTCATCCAATGCTGTATTTGGAGAAATATATACTAATATTATAACGACTGTCGCCTTGTCCACATTAGAACTGTTACACAAATGAACTCAATCTTTTCAACAGGATAGTTTACATTTACATACTCAGAATGGATGCATGTATCGACGGCCAGCATGAAACCTCCACCATGAATTCCGAAACCACGATCCTTCTTGTATACATTCATCTGTATATTCAAGACATCACGGACCTCACGGAAGTTTCAGAGATAGTAATCATTTTGCGATCCTGGGAAAAAACATAATTTATAAATGCACAAGTTTTTGTATTTAAAACCCTACACAAAAAAAACTTGTGCATTTATAAATAATGTTCTTTCCCAGAATTGCATTTTTTTTGTGTTTAAAACCCTACAGTTAGGCTAGGCGGTCCCCGTAGAAGCCTAGCCCCTCAGACTTAAGGTAAGATTTCGATCTTCCAAGTTAAGCAAGGCGGACACCGGCCGGCTCTTGGATGGCTGACCAGGCCGGCTTGGGGACGGGCTGTGGCAGTCCACCTGAGACCTGGGAATACTGAACATCTGCTGCGGACGTGTGGGCCCCGATAAATGGTAACGAGGACAGGGCGATAAATCTCGGTAACTCAGAACCATGCTTCATACATAAATTGTAAGAGACTTTGCCACCAAGCCACCCGTAATAAATAGGATGGTTTGAAGAAGAAAACTATAAGTAAAAAAGGAGGAAAGTACAAGGGGCCTAATGAGGTCTAAGTGCTGTAGTGGAGTATCGCTATACTCCGACCTATATACATACATACATACATACAAACCCTACAGTTTTAGTAGTACCTATATAGTGGTATTACTAATTATGTTACCAATAATGCAAACCCAGGCATATTATGCCTACTTCTCCATAGAATTAAGTCTAGATAAACTCTTTCTACCTTACTTTTGCCCAGTGGGGCGTATTTATATTCGTATTGCAATATAAATTAGTGGGAATGAGTATGTAAATAAAAACATGTAAAAATAAGAAACTAAATATGACCCATGCTTATTAATCACATAGCAAGAATTGGTCGCTATTTCCCGCTGAATTACAGATTATTTTAATTAAGGCTCTACTGCCGATTTTGCTATAAAAGCTCCCGAAACAATTTCAGTCGAGCTAACGTGGTACATATCTCCGAAACAATAAAAAAGACGTAAACTTTCCAATATACCCACCCGCTCATGCACTAAATTGATTTCGCTTATAAAACATTCTAATAAAATGTCTTAAAAGTTATGCACTCAGTAGAGGAGATTAAAAGTTTCGATAAGAGATCGAGCAGCGCCCGAGAGAAACGTTTCTATATCATTATAGCCGTGTCGGGGTACACGAAACTTCAATTTATGGGGGATATGCCGTATTAGTTCCCTGTCAGTTTAATTAAATGAGCTTAATTAGGTTCCGGATAGTTTCGCGAAGAATTTCATAAACATATATCAATAATCTCGATCTCTACATGATAATATCATTAGGCGAGGTGTGGAGCTGTGCATTAGCGTCGATAGTGCTCCAGACAAATTATTTCTCTTACAACTTTTAATTAATCCATTAAAAGTCATGATTAACAAACCGGGCCATTATGCGGAACTTTCGAACTCGGGCACCAAAATATTAACCGACTCCTCCAAGATACTTTACTGCAATATAATTTTAAACTCTACTAATTCAACAATTTTTACGTACTGAAATTCAGCAACATTATAGTGTCCCTCCTACCAAACTTTCCGGAACATATTCCTTAATTAGATTGATGGGACTACCAAAGGTATTCGCAAACATTTCTACGCACCTTGGCGCCCAACGTAGGGGCGGATGTTTTATTAGAATCATATCATGATTTCGTATAGCTGCACACTGTATTACCAATGACAAGCTTCATAAGATTTATTGGTTATTTTTCTGGTAGCAGCGAGGAGTATAATGATAATAAACGTAAAATTAAGAAAAATAGTACAGAATAAGACAGGATTTGAGCCAGGGAGCTATTGACTTTGACGTCAATATTACCAATAGGCCAGTAAAGCCAGTAAGCTAATTTTAGCGACGTTCTGTTCCTACGGGGGTTTTGTTTAACTGATTGAAAATCCCAAAATAAAATATTTTTTTAGTTTTCAATTTTACCAAAAATTGCATTTACATACTGGCAATAAATAAACGTATTACATGATAAACTGACAGACTTTCGATACTTTTGAATAACAGTTTCTTTTTACCATTCGAATGATGTATTATTATATTTTTGTAATATAAGGAATACTAAAATGTTCCTACCAGAAACATTAGAGAGTCACATGTGGGTGCCCGATAGTCCTTGACATTCGTAATGTTAACAAATGCCCAATCCAACTAAAGCATCTTGGCGCCCAACGTAGGGCCAAGAGCTCCGTGTTGGCCACCACTCACATTTTTCTATTGGATTTCATATTCATATGTTTATATATCCGTAAAATACTCGAACTTTCGAACTCGGGCACCAAAATATTAACCGACTCCTCCAAGATACTTTACTGCAATATAATTTTAATCTCTACTAATTCAACAATTTTTACGTACTAAAATTCAGCAACATTATACCTCCTACCAAACTTTCCGGAACATATTCCTTAATTGGATTGATTAGACTACCAAAGGTATTCGCAAAAAATTCTATGCACTTTGGCGCCCAACGTAGGGGCGGATTTTTTATTAGAATTATATCATGATTTCGTATAGCTGCACACTGTATTACCAATGCCAAACTTCATAAGATTTATCGGTTGTTTTTTCTGGTAGCAGCGAGGAGTATAATGATAATAAACGTAAAATAGAAAAAAAATAGTACTGACAGGATTTGAGCCAGGGAGCTATTGACTTTGACGTCAATATTACCAATAGGCTAGTAAAGCTAGTAAGCTCATTTAGCGACGTTCTGTTCCTACGGGGGTTTCCTTTAACTGATTGAAAATTCCAAAAAAAATATTTTTTCAGTTTTAAATTTTACCAAAAATTCCATTTACAAACTGGCAAGAAATAAACGTATTGCATGACAAACTGACTGACTTTTGATACTCTTGAATGACAGTTTCTTTTTACCATTCGAGCGATGAATTATTATATTTTTGTAATATAAGGAATACTAAAATGTTCCTACCAGAAATATTAGAGAGTCACATGTGGGTGCCAGATAGCCCTTAACATTCGTAATGTTTACTAATGCCCCATCCAACTAAAGCATCTTGGCGCCCAACGTAGGGCCAAGAGCTCCCTGTTGGCCACCATTCACAATTCTGTATTGGATTTCATATTCATATGTTTATATATCCGTAAAATATATTTCAAGTGATAAATTTCGTATCATTTCTTGTGAATCGTGATATTGATCGTGATATAGCATTATTTTTTAATAATTTATAATACTTAATAATCATATGTGCCGGTAATTTATATGTACTGTTATTTAATTGCAATTAATTGGTGGTAAACTTAGATAGTAATTATAGTTGACCTTGACAGTTGACCTTATGTAAGGACTTTACAAAATATTTTCTCTAATCAAAGAAGAACATTTTACTAGATTTGAATATTTGCATATAAAGTAGCTACAAGCCATTATTATTCATAAAAATTATGACATTTCTGGCATCAAAACGTAATGGAATAAATACAAAGACAAGAAAAAACACAACAACATGGTACAAGAATCCTGAGACCGCCGTCAAATTGAGTGGATTAAAAGGACAGAAAGTGGCCCAGTCTGCGATTCGAATCTTGGCACGGCTGTACACACAATTGATTAAAGTGAGCCTTGAGCCCGTTCACCGAACCAACCCTTCCACTGAAGGTTTCGGGGGTGCAGGGAGGGCATCAGCCAATTTCGCGCCCTACAACAATGTCGTTTCAAACAGAACTGCTTCTGATTCTTTACCGGCAATTGTTGTATACATAATTAAAAATTCATATCGCTCTATCAGTGTAACAAAACCCAAATATTTCAGTGACCATTTGTCAGACTTTCCAAGAAGAGCGATGCTCTTCTTGCTATGTCTTAAATCAATCGTTATAATCGATATACCCACGTTGCTCATCTCCGTGACTTTGTAGTTCCGGATGATGGTTAATATACCGGAACGGGCGAAGGAGAATAAAATAGTTTATTTGAATATGACCGATAACCTCAAGAATTCAATTGTTTAGTAAACGGACAGGAAAAAGAAATATATTACACATATATCTCACACATATTATATATATTGAGATAAACGAAATTATAGAGCATAAATCAGTAATTAAATTCAGTTCAACAATAAATTATAAATTAATATTCAATTAGTGATCAATATCTATCGTACCGACTATAGTGCAAGCACGCACGTATCGCTGACGAACGTATGTACTATACATAACGCCAACCAGTCACTTATTAGTTATTTATCGGCACAAAAATCTATATCTAGCATAATCACAATACACAAGTCCCAACAATAAAGAAAGATTAATGCGAAAGCATCATGGTAGAAGGGGATTCGGGAGTATATAATCTAGAAGCAAGACGCAATGTAGAGATGACACCACCAGAGTCCAGCTATAGCGTTCGAGGAGAGAACAGCTCCGCTAATAATTTTTTTAAGAATTTGTTAAAATTAATAGTTGAACTTTGGTAAAAAATAATTAAAATAGTGAGAAATAAGTAGAACACCAGTGGGAAAGTCTTCAAGCAGAAATAACTTCATATTAAGTGTTTTCGTCGAAATTAAAAAGTGAGAAGTAGAGGCTTGGTAGCGTCCCCAGCTGACTTTGGTGGGCAATAAAAGGAAAGCTGTTAGTTCGAGATCAAACCAGTGTCATGGAAAATAGTGCTAAGTGTTTGTGCATCGCAGTTAAAAAGAATTAACAGAAAACTTTTAAGGTAACAAACATTTAAAACTTTGCTAGTTTTTAAGATATATTGTACCAGAGCCCCATATAGTAGAATAAATTACGTAAGTTTGCGAAGGGTAGTAATAAGTTTTAAAATTTGTATATTTATTTTCTTGATCATAGGACAATAAACATAGTCATATATAAATTACTTCTTCTTTCTTATCTTTCTACTTTTCAGGAAGCATTTTAAATCATACAGTCTGAGAGCAAATAAAATTCAATTGATTTAACAAAATATTAAAAATTTAATCTTAGTTATTTAATATTTATAGAGACCTAATTGAACCCCCTCTAGGATGATAGAGTACTCATGTTCTAAGTGATCCTTCTACAATATTACAAATAAGTGTTCATAAAACTGGCGCCCATAAACAAGAAGGATTCAATAGGGAAGAGATAGAGTGAGTATCCTGTAAGCTTATCAGACGTTTCTTCGCTATACTAAGATCCACATCTATTAATAGACATAAAAATATGCACAACGGACAAACTGGGTTTTAATGATATAATTTTCAAAAAATGGTAATAGATATGATTTTTTTCTAAAAATGACGAATTTTATGTTTGATATAAAATCGAACATTATGAGGTCCTTCCAAATAATAACAATACGAAATCCCTTTTAATATACACACGATATATATTGGTAGTACTATGGAAAACGAGATCATGCAATGTTGCCTACTCTACGGATCTCACATTGTTTGTGTGTATAAACAGATATATTTGGATGAACTATAATGAGTATTTACGAACAATGAAACTGTTTTTTTCAAAGAAAAATATTAAGAAGAGTTGTTATAGGTGTTATGAAAATATAAAATAATACCAACTTTTAATACAAAAACTAGGATTCAATAAAATAAATCAGTGTTCTTTGTTGACAAATGACAAAAATATTACCGTTTTGTCAAAATGTGATTATAGTTAATATAAGAATGATAACACTAAAATACAAACTTTTGTAATCCAGTGTTATAATAATAGTTTAGAAAATAAATTTTACACTTGCATGTCAACATTGTCAACAGAATTGTGCGCGGGCTTATTGTTGCCGACGACATACGTTCTTTCAACGTGGCGATACCCGAGACACCATCATATAATGAATTGGAGTCGCGAAAGCTATCACCAACGAATGTATATCTGTATTAATAAAATTAGAGGTAGATACGATACGGTAGATAATATTAGAGGGAGATAGAGGTTAGTTGAAAAAGTTTTAGAAACTAGAAAACGTCAAATCCCACTTTCTTATAGGCAGTTGTATTTTTAAATTACTAAAGTTTTTTTAGAACTAACAGTTTAGAATTAGTAAAAGAATTATTACTCATTCTAAATAGTATCTATTCTTCAATAAAATCTTCTCGCTGCTCAGTTGCCATTTGCATAATTCTTGTTGTTCTGCTACTTCTTATAGAAGACACGCATAATGCCCAAAGCTATTCTAGAAAACAATTTCGTTCGACATTGAAGGTAAAAATGTACTGAATGCGTCATTTAGTGTTAATTGATATCTGTATTCACCCCCAAAATTCGTCTGGCGATATCGAATTCGTCTGGAACAATTCGCTAAAAAAGATCTTTTCGCCTCATATCTACTAATTTTTGAAAATTCAAAATCCGATGGAAAATAAAAAAATTACAAGTGTTAATCGAATGGAAATTTACATTGATTAAACCTGATATAAATTTACAAATGTACTTGTATCTCGTAAACGCGTGATATTTTAATTTGTTTTAAAATTGAAATTATTTTACACTGCGATTGTACTTGAATGACTTAAAATATCGAAAAAAACACCAAGAATAAAAGTTTTAGCCCGGAATATCTAGATAACGTAGGTGGGATATCTAGTTTATTTTTCAAAAATACTTAATAAATAAGGACATATATATATATATATATATATATATATATATATATATATATATATATATATATATATATATATATATATATATATATATATATATATATATATATATATATATATATATATATATATATATATATATATATATATATATATATATATATATATATATATATATATATATATATATATATATATATATATATATATATATATATATATATATATATATATATATATATATTGTTGAATGGGAAGTCTCTGGGTCCGGTCCTGCGTTGGCCTCTTTCACTTTAAACTACCCTCGCTGAACAACGAGATGCCTTTAGTCAGTCGAAGAGTTGAATTATGAACGTATTCGGGGTGTTATAAATATCTCCAAATTGTTTCTTTTCCATGTTCAACACGTCAAATATCTGTGCCCTATGCTGATATAACATTATTATAATATTTCCAGGGAATTGTTCCGTATACTTCGGCATATATCATCGGTCAGATTTTAATTTTTAGGGGTAGCATGTTAATTAACACACTAGAGTTGGTTTATTGTTTGTTCGGGTTTGGAAATTGTTGAACGCGAAATATGTTACTAATTTTAGTAGTTCTGAAATACCTCTCCGAAATTACGCATAGACATTCTCTTAATTATCTAGCTGAAATGTTTAAACTTATCTTTTCTTCTAAACATCCATTTCATTGCGTTTATCGTACATTTTTGAAGCAATTACATTCCATAAAGTTTGCCACCGAGAGTAAAAACTATATGTAAAGTCAGCAATTTTTAATGATGATCAAAGGAATGTCTGAACAGCAGAAGCTCATGATTAATGATAATAATAATAGCATTCTATGGTACAGGACGACTAATTTTGGGCTTCATACTTTTCATAATGAGCCGACTTTTGTGTAGTAGCTTTAGAATTAAAGTTTACACGGTCGTAAGGTATTAATTTAATGTAAAACTTAACCAGATCGAAATGAACGAGCGAATCATACCGAACGAACCATACAAAACGAACGAAACATATCTGACACCCAACATTTTTTTTTATTAACAAAATATGTAACCAAAAGTGCATTTTATGCATTCATAAGAAACAATAATTTTACTGATGCATTAATATTAAATACCTACATCGCGGAAAAAATGTATACTCGGTGGTTTTCATGGTCGCTAATTACGAATCTGACATGAAAATTGGAAAAATCAAAATCGCAGACCGGAATTGGCGCGAAATTTAAACAAAAAGTGCGTATTTATTTCGCTTAAAACGTAAAAAAGAGAATTTTTTTATTTTTTGATCCCCCTTTTCTCGCTCTCCTTCGTCTCCCCTTTATAATATATGCACATATTATTTATTAAAAATATAAAAATTTATAATAGGAAATTCTCAGATGCAATTTTTATGGTCTTTTTTACGTTTTAAATGAAAAGGACACGAAAAAAGCACTTTTTACACTCAGTCATTTTGAACTTTACAATTTTTCTGTGAGATTGCTAATCAGCCACCATTAAAACCCCAGAGTATAATTTTTTTCAGAGGTATATTTATATTAAAGCATTAGTTAAATTATAATTTTTTTGTGCGTGTATAAAATGCAGTTTTGGATGCGATCAAGGGCTAAAAAAATTGTATCTCTAGGGTCAAAAATTGCTGCACAATATGGTTTATGTGATAATAAAATTTTAAAAAATTCGTCAATATTAAATATTTTTAAACGATTATATTTGAAAAACTCTCTAAAAATCCGAAAAAATAGCAAAGAATTCCCATTTTTGCATAAAAGTGTATTTAAATATGTCATCCGGCCAAAACTCTGCGTGCGCACTCTGATTTTATTGTTATTTGCACCTAAGTCTATCATTCTATCCAATGAAATCTGACGGAGAAAAAACTTCTCGAAAATCGACCTCAAATCATTGTTTTTTAATGCAAAACTAGGTCAATCAAGTGTTAGTGCAAAAATACGTCAGAGTTGCATATCATACAATTGTTTACAAATTTTCTTCTTATATATTTATTCTAGGAGTCGCCATTCCTCAGATATGGCGATTCCAAAAGAAGTCGTATTCTACATAACATTGTAACGAAAATAAATTCCGTTCTGTTACATAGTGTATATTTTATATAATAATACCCTATTTCAGATATTTTAAAATAAGCCGCGTGAAACGCAACGTAATATAAACGCACAATATTTCAAATCTTCGGTATACCTACTAATACGCCAGCCGAATGGTAGGGTGACGCGAGGTTATAAATACGCTAGACGCTGGCATTTGCGTCCTCTCAAAAATCAACCATATACACAGGAACTTTGCTTTACAAATCCTACATAAGACACACCCTGACGTATACCTCTGTCATATGGTATCCGTTTATTTCTTAAACAAGAAAAAACAACCTTCAGATCAGACAAAATAAGTCCATCAGACTATCAATAGCCAATAATAGATCAGATAATGCCGCAATAACACAACAGATGCACATGGAATCACAGGAACTCCCATGCTGAATGCATACATTAAAAATTGACTCATCCTCAACTTTATCAGAAAATTAAATATCCATCAAAACCCCCAAAATAATCCATGCTATGCAAACGTCACCCATCCAAATATTCCTCCCTAAACTAAGTTTACAGCCCCTGACCCCCGCCACTGAAAATATAATAAAAAGAAACAAAAAATAAACGAAAATAAGAAAACCAGAAAAACAACAATAATAAAAAACAGACATAAATAAACATAAATACCATCAAAAGAGGCATAGCAAAAACCAAAAATAAAAATTATATTAAAAACAATCAGAAAAACCCACTAACATACTAACATAGCTTAAGGATGATGGAACCACGGCTTTTTAGCTTTTGCTTTGCTGTAGTACTAACAATAAAAAGCTTACTAACCCGCAACTAACCACGCACTTCCTCCAACCCGTATCATCAAACAACGCAGACATAAACAACCGAAAAAACGGATATCTCCTAGAGATATAAGCCAGGCATAGCTAAAACTTACTTGGCTAAAACCTATTTTTCTAAATTCGTGTGGTTTGAGTGGCTGGACTTGGAAACAGGTACTGTGATTTTTCTTTATCTATGATACGTATATGTAGATCTGCTAACCCTGCTGTTCATGTAGTAAACATTTCTGTAAAGAAGTTACAGTTCTCTTAAAGAAGTTCTGAAGTTACTTCGATTTAAACGAAGGATTTGTTACTTTTTTAGGACTATAAAGTAGGCCCTGGGCCATATTTTCACTTTGTTATCGTAACACAAGCTTAATTAAATACCCTGGGTTGGACGTTAGTTATCCCATACCCATATCTTTTTCATTTAATATATTAGCGAAGAGCATTTTACTATATGTCTGATCATATAGCGTCATTTGCATAACATTTTTTCTTGTTTTTACTGCTCATTTCATAAACTTATATCTTCAAGTTTTGGGAATTTAAAATTCAAATGTAATGTAGTTTTATTGTTGCCTAAAATAATTTCACCATTATATTGATATATGCATATATATATATATATATATATATATATATATATATATATATATATATATATATATATATATATATATATATATATATATATATATATATATATATATATATATATATATATATATTATATATATATATATATATATATATATATATATGCATATATCTATCTGTTGATATTTATTTTACTTTTATCTCTATTACTCCACCTGTTAAGAACAGGTTACATGTATCTAACCCTACCGTACCTAGATTGTATTGTCTACCAAAAATTCATAAGCCAGGGAAGTCGGTGCGTCCAATAGTATCGTCTATTGGATCCCTGACTTACCACTTATCAAAATGGTTGACTAAGGAATTTGACAGTTGCCCATTGCACAGCCTAGTTTTTCAGTTAAAAATTCGAATGATTTCATTGATAAGGTCAAGAATATTCAATTGCAAGAGGGTGAAATTTTGATTTCCTTTGATGTTTGTTCATTATTTCCGAGTGTACCAATTCCACAGACCTTGTACTATCTTGAGGATTTACTCGAATTAAACAATTATAGAAAATAAGTAATAGAAGAATATATAAACCTTACAAAACTTTGTAGGAAACAAAATTGCTTCCGTTTCAATAACAAGTTCTATGAACAACTTGAAGGAACCGCAATGTGTAACTGTTTATCGCCTTTCATTGCTGATGTCTTCATGAGTCGATTTGAAACTGAAGCAAAATAAGAATTCGAGTATTTTCCTAGGATTTGGCTGAGGTATGTGGATGACAATTTTCCATGTTTGACACTAAGATTGCGAAATTTTCTACAATTTCATTTCCAAATTAAATACTCGTTTCGCTTCTAAAGTTTACATATTTTATGAACTAGGAAATAATGTAAAATTCCATTTTTATATATATTAGTAGTTAAAAATGGTGACAATAGGTTAGAATTTGATAGTGATATAGTTGAAAAACTAATTAGGAAGCGTAAATTTAAGGACACACTTCGTAATTCTACGACCTTTCGAAAGGATATAGAGACTCCAAAATATGTATCCATCCCGTACGAACCCCGGTTTACTCGTGGTTTGAGTAAGGTCTTCAAAAACGTGGGTATAACAGCGATTCATTCGTTGTGTAATAAATTACAACAACTTTTAGACAATCCAAAGGATAAAATTGTTCCAAATGAAAGGTCTGGGATTTACGAAATTAGTTGTAATGATTGCGATAGAAAATATGTTGGACAAACGAGATGATCAATTAACACCAGATTTAAAGACATATGGCTCATCTAAACTATGGAAGAACAGATAAGTCGTGTTGCACAACATGCTTTTGACAACAATCATAGAATAGATATTAGTAATTTAAGATTAGTTAGAAATGTGACTAATAATAGACAGTTGGATGCATTTGAGAGCATAGAAATTGTAAAATGTAAAAGTAGTATGAATAGCGACAAGGGACCTATATCGTATAGCCCGCTTTACGCGTTGTTTAGCAACTACTCATTGAAGCGTGACTAATGATTTCACCATAAATAGTATAAATATGGTAAATTTTTAGCTTAAGATTAGTTTGTAATCGTCTCCGGATGATACCAACTTGGTTGGCGAATCGCGCGTCGAGCGAAGTGAAAGTGTTTTGGTGTTTGTGGAAACTACTCCGAGTGTTATCTCTAATTGAGATATTTTATTAAAAAAATAATTTATCAGTTAACTTAATTAGTTGTATAATTAAGTAATTATTCACCAGTTGGTCGATAATTTTCTTTTTGTTGGATTCTAGTAACTAATTAAAGCCTATTTTATTTTATTTTTGCTTCACTTAAATCTTAAATTTTACTCTTTTGTTATACTTTGCTTAAGCGGGAAATTCATACATATTTTCTTGCTTTCAAATTTCATTGGAAAGATAAACCTGATACTGGTAATTTTTCTTCCATAAATTGACGAGACGAACGAGAAGCAATTCCTTTAGTGACCAAGCTGAGCAGACCATCATTGCCTGAACGCTAGACTGGAAGGATCTCTTCCCATGTTGCTACATTTCACCCATTGTGGGGAAATTCCAGTTCCGCTGGACCTTAGATTTGGCAGAAGTAAATGCACAATGCTCATCAATGTTCAATATTGGAGAAAGACTATCCTTGACAATTGGTACATACTAGTGAACAAAATAATCCTATCTTTTAACAGCCACAGTTTGTCCTACAAACCTTTTTGCATCTGCAGAAAATGAAGTTTTAAGTCATGACCCCAGAAGTTGACCCCTGTTTCATGAAAAATGCCGAATTCAACACAGTTTGACATTAAGTTATTTCAGAAAAATGCATTAATCTTTCCAGCATTTTCCTATTTACAAATCACACACGAAACACTATCCATTTTCACGAAACACTATCCATTTTCCGCGGAGTCGGGAGATGTTCTTTTCTCCAAAGACCTTGGAAAAATTATTGGCATAATTAAAATGTCACCGGCATACCGAATTACAAATTTTGGAAAACCATTTCCTGTGCTAAGTTTCAAGCCTGCTACCGATGTACTCAGTCCGAACGGTAGAACCGGAAATTGGTATGCATATCTGTACATAGGTTCAAAAATACAGGCCAAGCCACGCCCACTCAGGAGTGTATCTAGAACTTTTGTAAATACAAACATCTTGAGCCCGTTCATAGATTCATCACAGGAATAGCTAGCTGTTCAACTATTTGAACCTGAAATTGACAATTTGGTAAAACAACGCCAGTGATTCTGAAATTATTTTGATTTATGTCAAAATTTTGAATTGGTATGTATTTCATACATACACGTGTGTGGATATGTTCGTTGTATTCTAAAATCTAACGCGCATTTTATACGACCGGCATCATTAGGTACATCTTCAAACCGTCTAATTAATAGTGCCCCAGATTTACCTCTACATTGCAACGCAATAACCACCTAATTAGTTTTTAATTTCAAGCCATCGCCTACTCTGACAGATTTAGATAAATCCACCAGGAATGGAAACATCTGAATCTCATTTCTTTCCTATTTTAATATACAAGCATTATTAGACTCGGCCAGATACCAAACTAATTAAACGTTGGAAATGGCGTTAACTTCCTCGTGTTCGAGATTTATCTCGAAACTTAATTATTTACGAAACCGGTTTTATCGCTGGATTAATGAATTGTTTATGATGTAAGGTTTTTCGTTTATTAATATGCCATTACTTAGGATTAATGGTCGATTAATTTGCATGGAGCTATCGAGTGATTTTATTTGTTTTACTTTAAAGCGCGTACGTTTCCATCCGATACACCTAATCATGTAAAGCATTCGTCTTAATTAAGTAACGTGGAGGAGACCCTTTGAACAACGGTATTCTTCTTTTTGCCGCTATACGTACAGTACCGGGCATTGAAAGTAAACGACTTTATTTACTTCATATATTTATGGATTTAAATTTTTTAAGTAATATGTAGATATATGCCTGTAAATTTATTATTTGATATGGCAAAAGTGACTTCCTGTTAAATTTATTTCCATGTCATAATTTTAATCCATGGCGCTATTGCCAACCTTTTCCAAGTTAGGAAAAGTTGAATATTTAAGTTGAAAATAAATTCTTGCAAGGTGACGATTTAGGTGACGATTTATCTTGAATTTGATTCAAGATAAAGAAATGCTAAATTGGTTAAGAAGAAACTGCTGAAAAGACTTGGGTATCTGACCGCAATAAAGAAGCAAGACTGCTCTTTGCCAATAATTATGTGGACAGAGATGAAGATTTCTGGTTTAATGTCATTTTCTCCGATGAGAGAATGTTTAAGCCATGCCACGATTGATCACTTCATGTGTATAGACCAAGAAATTCCCGGCACGAAGAAAGACATACCAAGCCAGTTAAGAGTAGCGGTCGTTTTTGGCGCGTTCTAAAATTAGTGACACGTATACAGTGGGCCTCAAAACAGCCTGATGCAAAACAGAATATAATTTTTAAATGCAACAATGGAATTTTTAAATAGAATCGGATTTTTTTTCTGATGGTATGTGATTGTCAATTCAAAATTTTCTGTAAAGTCTTTGTGAATTTATCCATGAATTTACTAGCATATTTCAATCAATAAAATATATTCAGTTATATCAGGAACTAACAGCATTTGATTTTCGGACATCAACTTTTTTTACACAAGCTTTTATTTAACTTGCTATGTATGTATGTATGTATGTATGTTCGGGTCAAATCTTGCAACTGAATTTTAAAGCAATTATCCTCAAACGATTGAGGTGACGTCTAGCCCTGCGCCGCACCACGACAAAGTAGCACTCGCCTACATCACTTAGAGCTGTGACCTTGAACTCACCTTGGTACGTGGATGCCACCTACACCATAGATAGGCCGTGCAAGGCAATGAAAGGGTTTCTTGAGACAAATACGAAATTAAAGTGATGTCACTCTAAATCCAATATGGCGGACTCCCAATGATGGCGGACTATTAGTTTTTATGCACTTCCATGATATGGATATGGCGGACTCCCAAAGATGGCGGACTATGTTTTTTATATGCACTCCCATGATATGGATCTCAAATTAATGCGCTTAAAGATAAAAAAATCAAAATGGCGGAAAACAAGGTGGCTGCTATACCAGTCTTAAAGAGTTATAACTCGGCAAAGGTTAGGGATAGTTTGGTGGTGTTCGAACAAATAGTGTAGGGACCGACAAGGGTCAACTGCTGGTGATTAAAAAATTTCGAGACAACGTAGTTGCTCCAATCCTTCTGATATTTTGTTATTCCCGGGTTTTTGGAGTCCCCGATTACGATTTTGGGGTCGAATTGTTCGGTTCAAATCTTGCAACTGATTTTTAAAAGTACGCCTTGGTTTGTTTCATACTATGACTTGTGTAATTTGGCGATATGGGTGTCAATAGCATTGATTTTCAACCTGTCTAGGAGAAGGAAAGCTCCAAAATCAAACCCGGAACTGTGTTAGACACAGGTAAGCTTCAAGCTGAAATAAGTAGAGTTAAGTTAAGAAGAGTCAAAAGGTCTCCTTATTGAAGAACTATAGGCTGTACTAAATTAACAGGCAAGCGATCATGCAACAATGACGCATTAAATAAATGGAACACACTTAGAAACATGTCCAGCGATAAATAAAAAATAAATTAAATGTAAAAAAACATTTTTTAAAACAAGCTTTTATTTAAATGCTCTTAAAAGAAGAAAATAAACCCATAGAAACCCATATTTTATATCATATAAATTGTGTTATAAATTGTCAATTTATTACATTGATGGGTTTAATTGAATTTAAAGTTTATTTTCTTCCTTTTAGGGCATTTAAATAGAAGCTTGTTTTTAAAAATGTTTTTTTACTATTAATTTATTTCCATTGAATACATAATCAACATAATTTTGATTAACACTCGGAGTAGTTTCCACAAACACCAAAACACTTTCACTTCGCTCGACGCGCGTTTCGCCAACCATGTTGGCATCATCCCGAGATGATTAAAAACTGTATAGTTTAAAAAATAGGTATAGTTTTTTAGGTATAGTTTTTTATAAGTATAGTTTTTTAGGTATAGTTTAAAAAATATCGTTTGTGCATTGTACCGGTCTTTCATTTAATCTCGAAACCACGTGGCATAATTATATTGAAAACCCTTAGATACGCCAGTGAATTGACCGTGAAATCTGCTTTTTTGAAATCTGCTTTTTTTACTTTTATTTAGTTACTTACATGGTAACTTTGATTCACCTTGATGAATTTGATTCACCAGTAAACAGAAATAAATTAATCAAGTGGGTTTCGGGATTAAATAAAACCCTGGTATTCTTCTGTCCTCAAATAGTACTTTCCACATACAACTTCTAACTTCATACCAATTCAACTTCTAGTGGGCTTCTAACATATAGCGTTTTTTAGATTGGGATAAAATAATTTTTTATTTTCGACTAGCATATATGACATTTAGAAACTAAGTCGCTGCGGATAGAAATTGTTATTCTTTTGTTAAACATAGCCTTCTAGAAGAGTGTTTATTTTACAACAATTCTTGCTTATTGTCAATCAGATCGAGAGCTCCGCGCTTATGGTACATTTGTGTTACGTTTATGTTATGTTTATATTACATTTATGTTAAGTTTATGTTACGTTTATGTTATGTTTATATTACGTTTACGTTAAGTTCATCTTACATTTAATTTGGTGATAATGTTTTTCAGCTGCCTTTTATTTTCACAGCACATATTTTTAGGTTGCCATATATAAAGTTCGCATTTTTTCCCTGTAGGAAAAAAATGTGTATAATTTTATGTTCTGAAGCGCAACTACCATTTAAAAAAAAATTGCTGAAGAACTCGAAAACGGGATGCTCAGCTGTATTATTTTTTTTATCTTAATCATCTTTATAAATGTCACCTGTTTGCCAATTTTGTACCTCTATTTATTAACAAAGTTATCAATAGTGCCCACTATTGCTGCTCATAATCTTGAACTAAATGCCGAAAAGGCATCTGTGATGCTATTTGGTCGTAAAGTCAAGAGGAGTTCCGTAGAATCTACATTTAAAATAAAAATAAATGGTGAATCATAACTGAAGTAAAGAACTTAGGTCTCTGGCTTGATGCTAATATGCGCTTCTCGAAGCATGTCAACCAGTTATGTAAATCATCATATAATACACTCAAGCAATTATATCCTCATAGGTCAATAATAAACTCAAAACTTAAACTAAATATTTGTGAAACCTTAATCATCTCAAAGATATCTTATTGCGACACGATTTACGGACATGCGTTGACAAAGTATGACTCTAATCGACTCCAAAAAATCCAGAATTCATGTTATAGATACGCTTTTGCTAAACACAAATTCGAGCACATTAGTGTTAAAATAGCCGAAACAAAAAAACTTAAACTAAATAACCTTAGAAAATTACATCTGATATCCTTGGCGCATAAAGTACTGCGATTTAAAAATCCAACATACTTGTACCAAAAATTAAACAGATTCAGAGATGTAAATCTCAATACACGAAAACGAAACGAATTACTACTAGTGATACCTAGACACTCCACGTCCATGTTTCAGCGGAGCTTTTCGTATAATGCATGCAAACTGTACAATAGTTTACCAAATGAATTTCGGCATTATACAATTGTACAATTGTATTGTACAATTATACAATTGTACAATACAATTGTTGAATTGTACATGGAACATGGTAGTTTGAGCAAATTTTAATACGATAAATTCTTAGATATATATAGTATATGTGTATATATATGTATGTATGTATGTGTATATATGTGTACATTTATATGTATATATGTATGTGTGTATATGTGTGTATATGTATATATAAATAAAACTGTTAGATTTTTAGAGTAGTAAGTATTAGTATTAGAAAGTAAATGTATTATAGGTTAAGTTGAAAAACGCTCTTAGAGCGATACTTCGCTCTCTCATGATAAAACTGCCTTGCTTGTAAGAAAGAACAATATTATGGGAATGAATAAAGACGTATTATTATTATTAAATTAAGACCAGCCTGTTTCCTATCTACTTATTTAATCCCATACTTCGAAATGATCTTAAATTCTGGAATGCGAAAAAGAGATATTTCGCAATTTAAAACCAAAAACTATGTATTAATTGTATTTTAACAGTTGTTTGTAGGGATACGTGCGATTCCGCGATATTTTTCCTGCACCCACCCTGTACGGCTCGGTTTAGGGCCAACATGGCACTTATCGGCCATCTCCAACAAGTTCTGTGCAAGTGTATTTCCTCCCAGGCTCGGTAATGCATATTGTAGATGCCGTTGATAGCGTCAGAGAGCTGGCGACGTTGCCCGCTCTTCGCTAATGTAGAATGTGTGTTTATGGATATGTTTTATTAAAAGACTTGCTAATCACTCGGAGATAATGTAGAACTTTGCTTAATTATACGCTGGATACCATCTAGCTAAGTTCAGCTCATGATTATTCAAAATCGCGCCGGCCTTGTTGAGGCGGTTAATGTTCTGCAACAATGACGCGAGTATTTCGTTTGTTTGTGGGGCTCTCCAACTTGTGGTCACCGTCAATGCTCATACGCCGCCACATGGATCAGCGGTTGCAAATGCATGCAACTAGTGATGGATGCAAACTATGTCTAAATCACTTTTGTTCAATTCAAGCAGATTACGAAGATAATATAGAAGGTATCCGTCGAGCTGTAAAAGATTAGATCCAACACAGTCTCCTGCGGGACACCATATTCAATAATAATAATAATAATAATAATATGTCTTTATTTCTTGCTAAAAGAACAATAACTTCCATACAACCATCTCAAGTAAACTAAATAACAATTAGCGTACTATACGAAATATACAAAAAATTCAACATAGCTGAGTGCAAAAATAAATAATAATAATAATATTCTTACAATTACAGACTGTCTATCAGCTAACATTATGTTTTTTAACAGTTTTTTGACAGAATATACAGACGAAATGAATTTGACATCATTAGGTACTAAATTATAAATTTCTCGACTTGACCTTGTGTCAGGAGTGAAATTTTTTTTATTGTTTTAACCTAAAGCTCTTCAGGCTACGTAATAAAGTAGAGTCGTTTTAACGCTCCTCAGGCAACCCAATTGTAAATTTTAATTCTAATATAAGAATCACTGTGAACCATCAACTGGTAATATAAATATTTTTGTAATATATTGTTTTAAAAAAAAATCTTTATCTTTTATGTCTCTGGGAAAAGTCTGAGTCTGGCTGATAATTATTGGCTGATCATTCCTGCGATCATTTCTGCGGTACTATTTAAGTACTCTTGACCTCGCGTCCAAGTATTTTTATACAAAATTTTAAGTAGGAGTAGATCAAGTCGGTCATTGTCAAGCTGTGATTTTTCTGGTGATATATCTGAAGGTATCTAAGTGCAAGCCTCTAGCAAATCCACTTATCGACGACCTCCGTATTTAACTGAGCAGCCGATATGCAACAACAAAAAATTCATTACGTCACATCTCCTGGATGAGAGGCCCTTTAATTAAGGTAATGTAATTAAAGAGGAGAGGAGTTACAAAATCTATCGCTCAGGTTTAACCACTTGGAAGACTGAAAACTCGGTGAGATATGATCAAATTTTTGCAAATTATAACTGTACCTCAAACATGCATTTTGAATTTTCTGCAGGCTTTATTTGTCTTTACACAGTAAGGCAGGCCGGATAATATTAAGTCACACAGTTTTAGCTTAACCTCGGTACTAAGGTAGTCTCTGTGCATGTATAACACCTTAAGTTTGGCAAATGATTTTTGTATAAAATGACTCACGTGTTTAGAAAATCGAAGAGAGGTGTCCAGCCATAAATCCAAATTTCCCAAACTAAAGGGAAAATATACCTGACTATCATCAGCGTATTGATGCGACTGACAATATTTAAGGTACTTATAAAAATCTGCCGCGTAAATACAAAATAGTAGAGGTCCTAAAATACTACCCTGAGGAACCCCTTTAGTTATATCAGAAAAATCAGATATATCATCGTTCAAAATCACTCTCTGGCGCCTACCAGTAAAATAATTTCGGAAAAAGTTAATTGCTATTTCCGAAAAGCCGAAATATTTTAATTTTAAACAGAGGGTTGCATGATCTAAGGTATCGAAGGCCTTACTAAAATCTAAAAGTATAAGAGAAAGATTGTTATTAGCATCAGTTTCTTTAAATATGTCATCTGTGACTTTTACCATTGCCGTACAAGTACTGTGTTGTGATCTAAAACCAGACTAAGTAACAGGTAAAATATTAGAATCATTAAGGTAGGCGTTTACTTGTTGAGAAACAATTTTTTCTAGGATTTTCGACAAGGTAGGTAGAATAGCAATAGGTCTGAAGTTCTGAAGTGAGTTATATGGATGGGATTTTGGTTTTTAGGAATAGGGATGACATTTATTTTTTCCAGGCTGCTGGAAACAACCCATGAGAGAGGCACGTATTGATAAGAAAATTTAGATGGTTATAAGTGGGGAGAGACAAGTAAAATCATTTTTACATCGATGCCGTCAGAGCCTTTAGCACAATATTTTAGTTGATAAATATTTTTTTCAATTTGTTCTAATTTAACTTCGATGAAGGCAAATTCGTTACCGCCGACACAATAATTTTTACCTACATAATTATTAAAGAATTGTATCTACTGTTGCCGCCGAAATAGTATTTCCGAGGGAATTGATAATATTTTTCACAGTGTATCCGCTTACAAATAATTCCCTGAAATGTTTAAAAGTGGCATTAGGGCGAATGTAAACAACCCAAACAACGCCAAATTCGAGTAATAACACATCAGGCGAAAAATACCGTTAAACAAAGCCGTTAAATTAATTCGGCTCTATGTGCATGGAGAATACGTCTGCGGGTAAATTAGTAGTATTATCTAAATAATTGATTCCCGTTTATCTCGGCCTCGTACTCCGCGAGAACACGAAATTAATTTATTTTTATTATGGGAGTGCTCGCAGTGAAACTGTAAATTTCGCAATTAAGTCTGGGGATGTGCCTATGTATAATATGTAATCACGGTAATAGAGAGCAGACATTCATTAAGTTTACAAGTGCGCCTGCTTGTTGTGTATAATAGCCGGGCGTTTTAACCTTCGCAACTTCTACGCAAGATTGAAATCTTTATTTCGCTCGCGGTCTTATTTTTCCTTACACTTGTTGCCCCTTTTGCTGCATCGAAATTATGCCCGCCTAATCTCAGGTAAGTGCTCTATTTCTCACCTTGCACTTGCCGGAAATAGGCGCCATAAAGTATTATTTCTCCCGTGCGGCTTCTAGGCCAAAACATATAATAATAATAATAATAAATTTATACTTCAAACAGCAACGATGCAAAAAGATAGATTTTAGCAATAGAGGGCTGAAGAGGTTTGCCATTACTTCATTTATATAATTAATTTATCCCAGTTAGATAGTGGTGTTGTTAAGCACCTAATAAAAACTGTAAGTGGTGTTTACTAGTGATATTATTAAACGTCTGGTAATCTTGTACAACATCTTGTTACATATTTATATATTATGTATGTATGTATATTTATATATTATGTAAATTTGTGGAGTAACATCAAATTGTATAAGTTGAAGACTCTTAATAATCATAATAAGATATTAGGCGCAATAATGTCTCTAGGGTGTCCTAGATAGGCTACCCAGTGTTTTTCGTCGTATCCGTGTAAGGATAGATCAAGAATTCAAGAAGACAAGTAAGTCAGAGTGCGAATAGTGCAAATAGTGCGACAGTGCAGTGCCCGAGTGTTTTTGTTTCTGGTTTGTTTACAAAAGGATTAACATAAATAATCAGAGGTAACAAACAAAGTTGAATTTTCATAACTTGTCGAATTTTGTAAAATTGTTTATTTGTGTGTTTATACATACATTTCCATATACGTCCCATGTCCCATGTTTCTTATAGTAATTAATCTAGCTTATGATAGGTGTCGTAGGGTAACATAGTTGATTTTATAATTAATAACATCCATCATTGAAACAAATATCTTCTTCTAGAATAAACATGTTCAAATTAATTGCGAACTAATTCCTTTTTCTTCCATATTACAATTAAAGCAACTTCAGAGTCAATAAGGAACTTTGTGAAAACTTGTCATGGGGGAAAACATAGTAAAGAGAGGTTGACAGTTTTACTTGCAGTAAATATGGATGGATCGGGAACACTTAAACCCTTAGTGATAGGAAAAGCAATAAAACCGCGATGTTCCAAAGGAGTGAAATCGTTTCCTACTCATTATCGCGCTACCAAAAAGCTTGGATGATGACAGAACTTTTTAACATTTGCTTTTAACATTTAATGGGGACATGAAGCGACAAAAGCGGAAAATGTTACTATTTTTAGACAATTGCACTGTCCTCATCAGTCCTCCTACATTGTCCACCGTAGAATTCTACTTCTTTCCGCCGAATACAACTTCCAAATTGCAACCATTGGACCAAGGGATCATCCATAATTTTAAGACGTTCTATCGCAAATAAATTGTTAAGTTCGTTTTTGAATCTATCGACAAGCAGCTAACTGTGAATATCATGGTTCTGACAGCTATTTTACTGATTGACATGGCATGGAGAACTGTAATACCCCTAACGATTCTCAACTGCTTCAAAAAATCCGATTTCATAAAAGAAGATCAGGAAAATCTTCCAATAATTATGGATGATGAAGAACCAGCAATAGAAACACTAGTTGACATCAGCGATGGAGTTTTTCTGACTTTGTTCAAGTGGATGAAGATGTTGCTGTCTCAGGTTCACTAATCGATGGCGAAATTTTATCTGCGATAGATAAGAATGAAAAAAGCAACGATGAAGATGAGAACGATACACCAGAACCTTTGGCAGAGGTGTCAGTTAAGGAAGCAAGAGCCTCATTCGATACCTTACAAGGTTTCTGTCTACAAAACGAAAGCGATGAACAAGCATTTCAGGCACTTTCTCACTTAAAAAAAATTATTGAGCAGTCTGAGCAGCAGCAATGTGCTTTGAAGCAAACCAGTATAACAAAGAAAAGTATAACAAAGTTCTTTCGAAAGATGAATTTATTCACATTATGACTATGTACAGGGTAAGTCTCTTAAGATTGACACCCCCCTTATCTCACTTATCCTTTGCCGATTTAACTCATTCAAAAAAGGAGTGGACGCGGTTTTTGATGAATTTTTATAATCTGAGCACGGATATTAAAAATCTCGTAAGATATACAGGGTGGAAAATAAAACATGATTTTTTTAAATAGAACACCCCGTATATTTTTATACTAAAATAATGTCCTTAATTTTCTGAATAAAAAAATATCTAATTGTTATATAATCACTCCACCTGTTCGTGAGATATTACTAAAAACTTATCACATTACGGGTGTCAATTATAAAACCAAAAACATATCAAGATACTTCTGGAAACAATGCCATTTATTGAGATAATAAATAAATAATATATAGGTGACAATGTGTGACAATAGGTGAACAGTAACGAGTAATAACAATAAACAACATAAGTCTAATAAAAACAAATAAAAGTCAATATTAATACAGTAACACAATAGAGTAACACAATTTTATTTATTTACACGTAACGTAATTAAATATTTTCCACGTAACCACCACCATTCTGAATACACATTTGGCATCGCTTAATAAAATTGCTTCTCACCCTTTGAAATATATCTCCATTTTGGTTTAATTCCTCAATTTTTACACGTATGCATTCTTTTAACTCATTCATATTATTAAAAACACCAGTTTCGTATATATCTTGTTTTCTCGTACCCCAGAGAAAAAAATCCATTGGTGTTAAGTCCGGACTTTTAGCGGGCCAATGTATAACATCGTGCCTTCCTATCCAAATAGGATATTTTCTGTTTAGGTATTCGGTGACGTTCCTTGCAGAGTGTGGTGGTGCTCCATCCTGCTGCCAAATAACAGATTTGTTGTCCATTAAATTAATATTATTTAAATAATTTTCAACTGGATGTTGAAGAATATCCACATAACGTTGTTCATTTAAGGGCCCATTTATAAATACAGGACCTACAATAGCATCCTTGTGGATGCCACATCACACGTTTACAGTTTGGTATCCTTGTTTTTTTATTTTTTTTACAATATGTGGATTTACCGCTGCCCAGTAATGTGCATTTTTTCTGTTAAAAATTCCCGCAATAGAAAAACTGCTTACGTCAGTCCAAAAGACATGACTTAGAAACTCATCATCTTCCTCTATTCTATCAAGTATGTCTCTGCAGAAGGTTAACCTGTCTTGAAGGTTGTTGTCGCCTAAATATTGAACGGGCATAATACTATATGGTTTAAAATTATGGCGATGTAATATTTTTATCACACTTCTTTGTGATATATCAAATTCTATTGCTGCGGCATTGGATGATTTGGATGGATTTTCAGCAAAATATAATAACGCGTTGAGTTCTGTGTCTTCTCCTGTTTTTGTTCTTCGCCTTTCCCTTTTCTTGTCTCTCAGAGATTCGGTAATCCTAAACTTTGCATAAATGTTTTTAAAACTATTTTTGGAAGGAGGTAGCCTTTCTCGAAATAACCTAACATACTCCCTACGAGCAAGAGACTTATTCTTGTTGCACTGAATATAAATTTCAAGTAACTCTTTTCGCTCTTCCAATGAGTACAGCGTATACAACGAATTATTCATGTTACCGTTTGATGGCGACTACAATGTTTATTTTAATTTTTCTCTATTTAAATGCAAAAAATAGAAAACATCCAAAAATCCGGCTCTTAAACAGCCGACGTCAATACATATTACTAAAAAGGCTTTAAGGAGTCACGATAATACTCAGTGTGGAACCTGCTTAACTACATTTAAGTGTCAGAAAAACAGTCTCGAATGGATTCAATGTTTAGGATGCAAAAAGTGGACTTGTGGAATATGCAATGAGGGGAGTAAAGATCCCTATTTTGTGTATTCGAGGTTTGAGGACGAGTCCGAAGACGAAGACGAGCCTTTCGGCGATAATATCGATGATGACGCAACCTTTGACCATTCACAGGACCACAATAAATGTTCTTAGTTTATAGTTAGTTTATAGTTTCCATACAGTTACCATTAAAAATTCAATGTTTTGAGTAAATAAAGTTCATTTTTTTATTGTAAATCTTGTTTTTTTGCCTTGAAAAAAAATACTATGTACCTACCTACCTAGTATTTCCCATGCCCTTTTTTTACAGAGGCTACTTTATCACCAAACTCAACAGAACGCAATTTAAATGGTATTTCTATCAGATGCCAGAGTAGCCCCATTCCCTGGGTAACATTGTGACCCGAATTTTAATTTTTTCATCATAATCATAATTTTCAATCCATAACGGTTCGTTTGGTATATTAAAATTTATTTGAAACGATTATCATATATGTCAAAAATATGACAAAGTATGAAGGTATATATTGTGGTTTTCTAATACGTTTTACTAATACTGTTATTAAAATATTAACCAATGAGCATTTAATAATGATTATAACTCGTAATGAATACGAGTGTCTTAATATACATTAAACTTGAGATGCAGGTATACACTATTTTTGTACGTTCATATCTACTAACAAATAATAAGCAACATTATTTTCTAAACCTATTGCAATAATCATATTTATTTTATTTTTTCATGTGCTTTTGCTAATTTTAAGGATAATTCAGTTTACGGTTCTTGTGGTATGTTCTACATTTACTGGGAAAATTCTCAATTTCGCACCGACGACGCAGATTTTC
>CAXKVY010004336.1:0-11988 GCA_964058915.1 Tetropium fuscum
AATATAGCAAAGGCTAAGAGTAAAATATCTGAACTGGCTAAAGTTGGCGCGCAAGGCACTCATCTTGATGAAGCTAATGAGAATCCGAAATACGCGGCAGTTGAATTAGAATTAACAAAATTCACTTTACCCCATTTTAGTGGAGAATACGACAAATGGTACAAGTTTAAAAACACATTTATATCATTAGTAGATAAAAATTCGAAATTCGATAAAGTACAGAAATTTTATAGACTACTAGAATGGCTAGAGGGTAACGCAGGAAAGGTTATCTCAGAATTAGAGGTTTCAGGTGGAAATTATGAAGTAGCTTGGGCAATGTTCGAAAGGTTCGAAAGGTTCGAGGATAAATAGGGTATTATACAAAAACATTTAAAGGCGTTGGTAGATTTGGAAACATTGAAATATGATTCAATAAACGAATTGCGTAAATTTCTGGATGAATTTAATGGCCATTGGCGTGCTTTAAAAGCTCTCGGTGAGCCGATATATTCTTGGGATAGGTTATTAATTTTGCTTATGTCGAGAAAATTAGTCGGTCAAACAAAAACATTGTGGGAAGAGGTTAGAATTGTTAGAAATAAAGGGGAAACAACAATAGATTAATTCAAGGCATTTTTAGTACAAAGAAGTAAGAGTCTCGAAGCTCGTGAAGATAAAGAAAGACAAGTAAAACCGGTAAAGAGAGAAACGAAAACGGAAGCTTATTTCGCCACTAAACCTGCTATCAAATGTAAATTTTGTAATGAGTCGCATTATATATATTTTTGTGATAAATTAAAACAATTATCGGTAAACAAGCGTTGGCAAGAAATACGAAAATTAAGGGTAGGCATTAATTGCTTAAGAGATAATCATTTTGTCAAAGAATGTAGAGCAGACGGGTGTAAAAAATGCGGACGAAAACACAATACAATATTGCATGATAATGAATTTAATAAAAATCAAACTGAAGTAAGAGATGTGGGAGAATCCTCTAGTTCTACAAATGTAAATACGGTTAGTGCTAGTAGTTTATTAGTAACAAATGTTAACTTTGAAGAACGCATTCAAATTTTGTTGCCCACGATAATGACTTATGTATTAGATAGCGACGGAAACTACCATAAAGCTAGATGTATGTTAGACAGTGGTTCCCAGATATGTTTTATAACGCATAAATTAGCAAATAAATTACGATTACCTTTGTCTAAAATAAATGCACCAATTGTTTGCGTGAATAAAGCGCATATGTCTGTTAAATTAAAGGTTCAGACAAAGATGATGTCATGTACACATAAGTATGAAACAATCGAATCCTTTTTATTATTGGATAAAATCACATGTAATATACCGAGCGTATCTTTTGATAAAACCAAGTTAAACTTACCCGATATTAAATTAGCTGACGAGCGTTTTGATACCGCGGAAGAAATCGATATTTTGTTAAATGCTAGGATATTTTTCGAGACATTATGTGAGGGTCAAATAAAACTTGGTCCAGAATTACCGATATTACAGAACACATTATTTGGTTGGATAATTGCTGGTCCATTGCCAATCAATTACGGATTCAAAAACAAGGCGGTAAATGTCAAATTTTCAAAAGAGGAAAGGGAATGTGAAGAGATTTTTACTAGACAAATTTCTCGAAATTCGGAAGGTAAATTCGAGGTTACATTACCAACTAAGGATAACATACATGAATTGGTTCAGTCTTTAGAAATGGCTGAAAAACGAATGATGTCCAGGGAACGTAAATTTAGAAAAAATACAGAATTTAAACGGGAATATGTAAATTTTATGAGAGAATATAGAGAAATGGGTCTCATGATAAAAATAGACGAAAAATTAATAGAATCAGAGCAGTTATGTAATAAAATAAATGGGGTATATTATTTACCACATCATGGTGTTATCAACCCACATAGCATCACTACAAGATTACGCGTGGTTTTTGACGGTTCTTGTAAATGAAGCTCAAATCTATCGTTAAATGATGTCCTAAAAACGGGACCCAACTTACAAGGTGATGTGTTTTCCATTATGTGTAAATTTCGTAAGCACAACGTAGTTATTACCTCAGATATAGCTAAGATGTATAGAATGATAAATGTTAATGAGCGTCAGCGAGATTTGCAAAGAATCGTACGGAGAGAAGATGAAAATCATAACTTAGAACATTACAGACTAAACACGGTTACATATGGCACTGGACCTGCTACGTTCTTAGCGATACGTTGTTTGAAACAAGTAGCTTTAGATATTAGAAATAAATCATCAGAGACGGCGTCAGTTATCGAACATGATTTTTATATGGACGATCTCATAACAGGTGGAGATACGGTAAAGCAAGTAAGCGATTTAGCACGAACTATTTAGGAATCATTAGCAGAATACGGTTTCATTTTACGGAAGTGGAATTCAAATGAACGAGCTGTCTTGCAAAATATATCTTTGGAAAATTCTAGACTAGAAGGTCACGTTATAACAGATAGTGATGTGTCCAAAACATTGGGTATTTTTTGGAATGCAAAAAACGGAGAATTCGAATATCAGATTGATAATGAAAGTTGAAATTATTCAAGGATTTCAAAGCGTGTCATATTATCTTCTATCGCGAGAATTTTTGATCCTCTTGGTTTAATAGGGCCAATTATTACGCGAGCTAAAATCATAATACAAAAATTGTGGCAAATGAAAATAAGTTGGGATGATAAGGTTCCAATTGAACTATTAGAAGTATGGCGTAACTTTCAAAGCGAGTTAAAGAGTGTACTTAACCTAAAAATTCCAAGACAAGTTATTGTACGTAGTGTACGGATTTTAGAGTTACACGGATTTAGTGATGCTTCGGAGAAAGCTAACGGTGCTTGCATATATGTACGCAGTATCGATAGTAATAATTCGGTTGCGGTAAACTTACTTTGTTCAAAATCAAGGGTAGCTCCATTAAAAACTATATCGTTACCGCGACTAGAATTATGCGGAGTGCTTCTCTTAACACGATTAATGAAGAAGGTGTCTGAATCACTAGGCACTGAAATACCGACTTTTTATTGGTGTGAGATTCAGGATTTAAGTTCTATAAAAAATTGGCATCACGTAGTTTCTGAACAAAATCCTGCCGATTTAGTCTCTAGGGGAATAAATCCTTCTGGATTGTTAAAAATGGTTCTCTGGTGGCATGGGCCTACGTTTCTCAAAGGGAATTCATTAAATTTAGAAAATTTCAACGTAAATCAAGAAACACCGGAGCGTAAGAAAATTAACCCTATGGCACTGGTAGTGCAAGGTGAAGGGTTTTCACTTATTAATAAATATTCCACTCTGACTAAATTGTTGCATGTTGTTGCGTGGTGTTTGAGATTTTCAAAGAATTGTCGATCAAATACGGAATCACGACTAATCGGAAAATTATCTATTGCTGAATTGGATGATGCTCTAAAATTTTTAATTAGAGTAGTTCAAGATCATGAGTTCGAGTCAGAAACTCGTAACTTGTTAAAAAATAAATCAGTAAATCGGAGAAGTAAAATCAAGGCATTAGATCCTTTTATTGGTACAGACGGACTGTTAAGAGTAGGGGGTCGTTTACGAAGATCGCCAATTTCTTTCGATCAAAAGTATCAAATTATCTTGCCTTATAAATCTCATTTAACAAATTTGATCATACAGCGGGAACATTTTAGGCAGCTACATGCTGGTCCACAAACTCTTTTATGTTCTATTAGACAAAAATTTTGGCCAATAAATGGAAAAAGGGCAGTGAAAAGCGTGCTATCTAAATGCATGCTGTGTTACAGAAACAAACCTACTCTCGCTAGTCAAAAGATGGGTGATTTGCCTCCTGAGAGAGTCAGTCCAAATCGTCCTTTTTATATTATTGGGACTGATTTTGCAGGCCCATTTTATATTAAAGATGGCAAATTAAGAAACAGAGCTATTATAAAAGCATATATGTGTATTTTTATATATTTCTCTACGAAAGCGATTCATATAGAGGCTGTAGGAGTTTTGTCTGCTGAATCTTTCCTAAACACTTTTAAGCGATTTGTAGCGCGTAGGGGTAAGCGTATATATTCTGATAATGCAACTAATTATTTAGGTTCCAGTAATTACTTAAACAATTTTTACTCTAATTTGCAAGGCGATAACTCGATTACTCAGTTTTGTGAAGAGAATAAAATCGAATGGTTATTTATTCCTGCTAAATCTCCACATCACGGTGGAATATGGGAGAGCGCTATTAAGTCAGCTAAATTTCACGCGGTTAGAATAGTAGGAAATAATCATCTAAGCTTTGAAGAGCTTGATACCGTTTTTTTTTCAAATAGAGGCAGTTTTAAATTCACGTCCTATAACCGAGTTATCTTCTGACCCTAACGATATAAGTCCTTTGACCCCTGGTCATTTTCTAATTGAGTCTCTCCCCTTACCTCTCTCCCCGAAGCTGAAGTGGAGGAAGTACCCAAAAATCGATTAAATCGATACCAGTTGTTGCAAAAGATCATCCAAGATTTCTGGAGGCGATGGTCTCACGAATATCTATCCTCTTTGCAACGGAGAAATAAGTGGCAGGTTCCAGCTGAGAACATCAAAATGGGTCGATTGGTTCTACTGAAGGAGGACAATCTTCCCCCCCCCTATGTTGGCGGTTCGGGCGCATTTTAGAGGCTCACCCAGGTGCTGATGGAGCAGTGCGTGTAGTATCAGTAAAAACTAATAACAGTGTGGTTACCCGATCAGTCCAAACAATTTGTGTGTTACCGATATACTCATGAAGTGCGATAAACAGTCATAATTAGTTGGAGTTTGTAGTAGTTTGAAAGTCATAACCTTTCAAGGTTGGCGGCTATGGTTTGTTGTAGAAGACATATTTTAATGTCCTAATAATATGTACTATATTGCTTACTTAAAAGTTATGTTCTGTTGCTAGGCAATGTGAAATGATTAAGGAGTTGAAAAAAGAAATTAATAAAATTCTGTCAAGAAGACATTTTGTTGTAACTGATAAACGTTAATACGAATAATATACAGTCCACTAAGGTTATATTTTATCATTTTTTGGTAATAAATTTAGATGTAAATAAAACCAGCGAAAGCCACGAGACATAATTGTTTAAGTATGTTCAATAATTTAATACAATTATTAAATTTTTACAGTTTCTTATTTTTGAAATATATAAAATTCATGGTAATTCAACCACTAATCACATATGGGTGTCACCCTCTTTTGGGTATACTTAACAACACAATAAATCAGCTGTTAGTAAAGCAAAATGTCGTGGTTTATGTGGCACTCGTTTAATAATATTCATATGTCTTTTAATTAATAGTTTAAATGTTTTTTTATTGCGGAGAAAATCAATTTATGCACTTCGATTTCACTTATCTCTTCGAGTTCATATATTCGTCCGGAATATACTGTATGATTAGGGTGACCAGATTTTTTACGACTCAATGCTGGACGTCAAGAGGTATAGTAATTAAATACAAATAAGTTTAAATCAGAAGTCTATTTATAACTTTTAATATATTGATATTCAAATAAATAATATTATAAAGAAGAATATAACAAACGAAATAAGATATTTTGTTACAAATATTTTTCAGCTCTATGTATTTTAGCTCTAAGCTGAGACTTTTCCGCAGTCCACAAATTGTTCATAACGGAAAAAACTCTCTCAGTTGGTGCATTAGTACCGGGCAAACATAGCGAAAATTCAACAATATTAAGCAAGTTCGAAAATCGTATATGCTCTTGTTGAAAATAATTAAATACCTCAACCCATCTCATTTCAATATCCATATTTTCGTTTTTCCACTGTTCTATTTTGTTTTTGATACTAAAATATATATTAAGAAAAGTAACTTCGTCAATTAAATCACTCTCTTTAATTTTATTAACAATATAGTTTGAAATAAATTCCAAAGTGATATCAGTCCATTCTACGATAGTATTTAATTCGGTCCATTTGAAACAGCTTACAGATGAAAAATGAGAAGTACAGATGAAAAAAGAGAAATTTATGGTGAGTAACAGATAGAGGTCTCCACTCAGTCTTAAAAGCTGGACATAATGCTGGACAGTCATGAATGCTGGACAGTACTTCTAAATGAAGGACTGTCCAGCGCAATGCGGGACGTATGGTCACCCTATGCTTGAGTTCTTGCTGTGATTTTACTTTTGAGGTAGATAAATATCCAATTCATAACACTTGAATTTTATCTTTATTCACTATTTACTGTACCTAGTTTATTGTAGGCCCTTTCCACCTGTGAAAATATTAATTTCATCAATTCCTAAGTTGATTTTTCTAATTTATTTATCCTCCGGAGCTATACCCTGCTATACTTTGTGTCTTATATGTATCTTCTAGTTTGTTCTCTTTCAAACAAATCCTTTTTTATTACGTTTTTTCTAATTTTTGGGATAGACGTTTATTATCCTTTCATAATTTTTTTCAACTTCTTTCACCTTGACATTTTCTCACTTGATTTATAATTCTCCAAAATATTAATTTCTATTACTTCTTAAGATACAATAATCATAATTTTCTAACTTCTACATGGATATTAATATATTGAACATATAATTTTATTTACATACAATTGCAATTGTATGCATTGTAGGCATACAATTCCTACCTTGTACAACATTTCTTAAGCGTAAAATTATCTATAATTTAGGTATTTAAATGATTCTGAATAATATTCTATTATTTAGTTTGAACTACTGTGATTGTAATTTATGATGATCGATTATGGCGCCAATTATGGGTTAAAATATGTTATATAGGTTATTTTTAACGCTTTATACACAATATGAAGTGGTTTTTACCGTTTGTCTTTCAGCCCCTGAGTTCCTTGGGGGACCCATCTTGGACTTATTGATTGTATTCTATTAATTGTAGAAAATATCTATAGATGCTTGTTTTAAACACTGATATATAGGATGTAAAATATTTGCTTATTTCCATGAGTTGCTGAGGGTAACAACTGTCAGTTTGAGCTGACATTTTATATAGTGGTTGAAATATTAACACGTAGATATTTTGCATACTAGAGCATACGAGTAATAGGGAAGAGAGTAGTGATGTTTATTGTTAATAATATAAATAGAACATAGATGCGGTTACTATATACAGTGTTTTTATCTATTTCGACGATGCCTAAATATAATAGAAACAGTTTAATAGAGATGTTTATTTATAACACAGTACTTGAAATTTTGAAGTAAATTCCCTGAAACCTCATATCAAGTAGTACCAGCACCGCCAGAGGTCACTTACCTAATAATAACCTATCTGTTTATTTAAAGGGACTACTTGGACTGCTAACAACAAGCTACGTATCAAGCGCATTACAACATTACGAAAGTGAATTTGACAATTTCTGGTCTGTAGACGCAGCGGGGCATGTACTAGAAAATAAAATACAACTACTTTCCAAAATGACGTACCTAGCTAGTCTGTTGATCCTGATTACAGTTATTGTAAGTCATTTACTTGCCACGTTGCCGTTGGTTGGGGACGAATGCCATATCTCCCCCTTTCATATTTTTATTTACCAATATCCCCCACCTATAGCTCAAGTCATGTCTTTATTATATCAATTTGCATCGTTCTGTTATGGGTTTGCTGTATCTTACAGTGTCTTATACATGATTTACGTAATGATGCATCTCAGGTTTCAATTAACTTTACTCAATAGACACGTATTGGGGATATCGGACGACTATATTATTGATGACGAGCTGATGTATGACCAGGCCTACCAGAAAGTGATCTCTCAAAGGCTAAAACTATGCTGTATCCACCACGTTAACGTCTTAAGGTAAGTCTAGCTTGGAAATATTACACCAATCATTATTCACTTGCTGGGATTTTCACATAACAATTCATATATATATATATATATATATATATATATATATATATATATATATATATATATATATATATATATATATATATATATATATATATATATATATATATATATATATATATATATATATATATATATATATATATATATATATATATATATATATATATATATATATATATATATACTATATAACAAAATGGAATACATGGTCTGGTAGATATACCAATTTCAATTCAAAAAACCCTTAAAACCATAAAAAATTGTAATAATTGGTATTGCAGACAGATCAATAAAACTAACGTCTGCCATTTTTAGAAAAAAATGCAAAAAAAGCAAAAAAAGCAAAAAATGTTATAATAAATAATAACTCTCCTTTTTCTTTAATCAACAAAATTTTCAAAAACAAAAATTACAAATACTACAATTCTCAACCACCACAAAATCGATGCAATCGAAATAATACCCATAAAACATATATTGCCGTACCCCATATACCACAAGTATCAGAAAATATTTCAAACATTTTAAAACCATATGATATTCATACAGCACACAAAAATATAAACAATTTAAAATTCCGTCATACAACATTAAATATATATATATTTATTTATATATATATATATATATATATATATATATATATATATATATATATATATATATATATATATATATATATATATATATATATATATATATATATATATATATATATATATATATATATATATATATATATATATATATATATATATATATATATATATATATATATATATATATATATATATATATATATATATATATATATATATATATATATATATATATATATATATATACAGGGTGAGTCAGTTTTTTGTAGACAAACTTTAACAGAACGCACGTTTTAAAAAAGAAAAGTGCCTATAAATATATGGCCGATCTAGCTTCCTAAGGAAGATACAAGGTGTTAAAGTTTCATTTTTTTTTACATTAATGTGTAATATTTTCTGAACGGAATGATATATTCACTAAACATTTTACACATATCTTAACCTGCATAGGATCAACATGTTGTATTGTTCCTGTCGAAAATACCATAGTGGATGTTACTTTTTTCGGGTACTTCGGATATTCTGCATAATGGAACTTTTTTTTCGTACGCCACTGACATTATCTGATACATATTTCTAAAATAACGGCCCCTTAGTAACAATTTTGATCTCTTGTAATTTTGCTCTAACTACGACAGTTTTAGAGATATTGGCCGTTGTTTCTCTGACAGTGTAATGTCGTTATTATATTTTTTTCTCGATTTTCTTTATGACTTATAAACGAACGCTTATATTTTTTCATGTTTGGGGGATAATGCCTATTAATTGAGGCGCATAAAACAAGCGGTAAGAATGTTCAAAAACTTGCACAGTGGCGGGGTGGAAGGGGTGCTCCACCCCTTTCGTAAACAGAACATCTACGCCAAAGACTATTTAAAAAAAACTGTTATTTTCATTATCTACATACAGTTTAACAAAAATAATGTCCCTTCTTCTGTTTCGAAATTCCTGTGCGGTTCCTAGTTATTTTGATTTTTAGTGTTTGATGTGGTACTAAATTAAGTAATTTATTTATTAGCAATAATAATTATCGGCTAAATATTTAATTCTTTCAACGAAACCTACCTAAATATGGTGTGTTAAGGATTCTAAAAAGCCGAAATCTCTTATTCTTTATCTTTTTCCAATGTAGTCAAAATAAATATTTGTTATATCAAGCCTTACTCAAATACAATACTTTTATATGTTGAAATCTGTTAAATTACAAATGTACTTACAATACAATAGATTATTGTGCAGTTGCCAAAAGTCTTAAAAATTTCCTTTAAGTTTTATTAAACTTGTGCATGTACCTATTTCTGTTTCAATTTTTGTTGTTGTTTGCTAAATAATTTCCATTTAAAACTAGCGTATTTGTAACTGTACGTAATAATTGCAACAAAATATTATACTCCTTGGAAAACAAGTAAGCATTATGTCATATTTTGAAACGACAGTTTGACGTATTACAAGTTTATCTACAAACAATTTTGCTTCATCTTGAATATTTTCACTGTTATTAATTATTATTTTTAAGATTAAAAAGTTATTTTATGTGATTTGCCAGATTTTAATTAGTGTAACATGCCGTTTACATTTACAAATAGCGAACAAGCCGACATTCATTTTATTTATGGGTTCGCAAATGGGAATTCAAGATACGCAGCTAGGGAGTATCGAAGAAGATTTCAAAATAGACGACAACCTCATCATTCCGTTTTTGTGAGTATCCACCGTCGATTTGTTAACCAGGGTTTGAAAAATGTACCCGGGGGCCGACAGAACAACCGTGGACGAGATAGAGACCGTATATTGCGGGAATTTAATAGGAACCCAACGACAAGTACTCGACGTGCTGCTATTGCTCTTGGTATTTCCCAAAGTAAAATTTCCCGGGTTTTAAAACGGGATCACAGACGCCCATATCATTTTCAACCTGTTCAAGGTTTATGTCCAGGTGACGCTGAACGAAGACTTACTTATTGTAGGTGGGTTCTTAACTCCATTCAAAATAATAGGGATTTCTTATCCAATATATTGTGGACTGATGAATCTTGTTTTACTCGTCGTGGTATAGTAAATTTTCACAATCTGCATGTATGGGCACATGAAAACCCACATGCCATTCGACCACGAAGTTTTCAACATGAATTTAGTACAAATGTCTGGATTGGAATTTACGGCAACCACGTGTTTGGACCTTATTTCTTGCCACAACGTGTAAATTCAGAAAATTTCCTACAATTTTTAGAAGAACACCATGGTAATATATGGGAAGTCATTCCTTTGAATTTAAGAAGACAGTCTTGGATTCAACTTGATGGGTGCCCGGCCCATTATGGCAGAAATGTAAGAAATTGGCTAAACAATAACTATCCAGGGAGGTGGATAGGTCGTGGAGGTCCAGTGGCGTGGCCTCCCAGATCCCTCGATTTAACACCACTTGACTTTTTTGTGTGGGGATTCATTAAGGAAATAGTGTATACCACTCCGGTTAATACACTTGAGGAACTTCAAAATCGCATTAGAGATGCTTGCAATGAAATAAGAGTGCATCATTTAGTTAACTTAAGACGTTCTATGATACGTCGCAGTGAAATGTGTATTGAGAAGAACGGTTTACATTTTGAACAAAGTATCTAATTTTATGTATGTAGGTACTAGTGTTATCGTTATTAATTCTTGTAATTGTTATTTATAAATCATTATTGCTAACAATTGTTATTTATTCCACAATTATTATTGCTAATTAAATATTGCTATAAATTCAAAAATGTTTATATCTCCATAAACATTAACATCAATGTTCATCTAATGTTTTTTTTTGTAATTGTAATTACTTGGAAAGAGATAAAGAGATTTCGGCTTTTTAGAATCCTTAACAAACCATATTTAGGTAGGTTTCGTTGAAAGAATTAAATATTTAGCCGATAATTATTATTGCTAATAAATAAATTACTTAATTTAGTACCACATCAAACACTAAAAATCAAAATAACTAGGAAACGCACAGGAATTTCGAAACAGAAGAAGGGACATTATTTTTGTTAAACTGTATGTAGATAATGAAAATAACAGTTTTTTTAAATAGTCTTTGGCGTAGAAGTTCTGTTACGAAAGGGGTGGAGCACCCCTTCCACCCCGCCACTGTGCAAGTTTTTGAACATTCTTACCGCTTGTTTTATGCGCCTTAATTAATAGGCATTATCCCCCAAACATGAAAAAATCTAAGCGTTCGTTTATGTCATAAAGAAAATTCGAGAAAAAAAAATTATAATAACGACATTACACTGTCAGAGAAACAACGGCCAATATCTCGAAAACTGTCATAGTTAGAGCAAAATTACAAGAGATCAAAATTGTTACTAAGGGGCCGTTATTTTAGAAATATGTATCAGATAATGTCAGTGGCGTACGAAAAAAAAGTTCTATTATGCAGAATAGTCGAAATACCCGAAAAAAGTAACATCCACTATAGTATTTTCGACAGGAACAATACAACATGTTGATCCTATGCAGGTTAAGATATGTGTCA
>CAXKVY010004337.1:0-117258 GCA_964058915.1 Tetropium fuscum
AAGCTGTACTTGTCTTCTTTGCGTCACGATTGACACAAGTGGCACCTAGCAAGTGCAGCGACCATTGCACAGTGGAGTCAGCCACTAGCTTCGCCTGTTATTTCTACTTCAAGCAGCTTGTCATAAAGTTTGAGGTCCATGGGGCGCAGTTAGACCCGTAGAGACTTGCTGTGGGTCGGAGCAGTCATAGCACATTAGTTCTCCTCCCATTATGTCACATTAAGTCAATACTGTAAAGAAAAAAATCTTATATTTATTGACATTTTTTTGTTAAGCATTTTATATATTATAATTAGTTGTGCGCTGAGGAGCGCCTAATAAAAACTGTTGAAATTATTAACTGTTGCATGGAGTAGTATTTTTTCAATTATTCCCAAGTAAATCATACCTAGGTACATATAGCTACACACACCTACTTTATAATTGTACTGAATCAATTTAGCAACTGTGCTGATTAGCGCCTACTTACTACTTAACCTCCGACTGTTGAAAAAAATTCTACCCTATGGTAGTTGCCCTATGGTACCTATGGTTACCCTATGGTAGCTTCCCCCTATGGTAGTTGCCGGTGCTCGTCGGGGGATCGAAGCAGATGCTATTGGATATTGGAGTATTTTGACTTATGCGTGTTTTGAAAATAAACATTCTAATGAATAAGATATTGATTCATTTTTAAACCGAACTATCGAGCTGTTCATACTATGTTATTCCAAAGTAAACAAAAAGCTTGGCCTCTAAAATCTGAAGTATGTTATACCATCTGACCTTGCAGCCATTCATAAAGAGCAATATTTACTAGTCAGCCTATAATTAAAAACGAATCAGTAATTGTTTATTTCCCAACACAGCAAATTATGACCTCTACATGTTTCCTGACCTTGCTGACTCGACAGATAAAAAGCAAAAACATGTCGCATGTCACGAACGTTTTCTTTAAGACGGCTCCCATATACATGCGCTCAGAAGTGTTTTCAATACTATGACATAGTGATGTTCATTGTTACAGTTTATCCCAAGACATAAGACGGTTGCGTTATCACAACGCGTGATGCAATTTATTGACATAGTTGCCATATTGTTTTATATATCTCTAAACTAAGGAAATTATAGCCTGAGGTCTGTTTGAATGAATTATAATTTTAGATTAATATTTTAGCGAATTTTAATGCTTCTAGATTCTATGTAGATGTAGATTACGAGTCAATTAAAAACTGTCTCTGTTATTTTACGTTACAAAATATTACCACCTAACTTCTCGCGCATTGCAAAATTATGGTGTTCAGGAAAATTACTTAAGTTACTGTTGGTATTGAATTTCACCAGTTATGACATAACTCTCTTGCTTCCTGGGACAAAGATAACACTAAGTATGCAAACGATTTGCAAAACGGAAAACTCTATAATGAAATTACTATTCGATTTGTGCATAATGATTTAGCAGATATGAATATTAAAATATGTTATTTATTAGATCATTGGTTTTGTAATATTTTTAATTCCTTTATTGATGTTCTTCTCTTGTGATAGATGGTCACTAAATAGTATAAACAGTATTGATGGACGACAGTGTATCATATCTATAAAAAATCCATACAAGGAAGTGTAACAATACTGCAATAATGACTATAAAAGATATGATAATGCATGTTCAATGTTCACTAGATTCATAGAAATCTCGTCATCCACTTTCTTTGTAGGCTTCGCTCGTAGCATATATTTCGTGACCTTTAAAATCCAATGAAGTGCTGGAACACGTAATATATTCACGTATTTACTGATAGCACAAAAGTACGGAAACATGCCGATGGCATGTTTCCGTATATATCGCATTTGCGATATATCCGTGATATATCGCATTTCACAGAGCTAGTAATAATTCAACTTGTGGCAGTGCGGCTCAATTTTAGCTAATCGATCAATTAAATCGGAAAGGTACGTACTGTTGTTTGTTATTTTACGCTGGTTAAAGTTTCAAATCAAAGTCGTTTCAACAAGTAACTGTTTGTGATGTAGCTCTGTTCGTTGGATAAGAACATTGATCACAAGTAACTGATTAGATGCGAGGCTTTCGTAACTAGTTAAAATTCAGCCACTTTGAAAACTACTGCAGGATGGATAGAAATCATTGTCTGTTTGGGATAAAGGTCTGAACTTTACATAAATAACTCATGCAATATTTGATTTTCGCCGATCATGACCGGTTAAATGGTGCCCAGGCAATGCACACGTTTATGCGAACCCACCACATAATATATTTATTAATGGTTTTAAAATGCGTTTTCACATATTGTTCAATATCAATTAGATCTGTTGAAATGGCGCCTTCTTGCTTACAAAGGGTTAACCATACAAAAATATCAAAACATATTTTTTTATCCCAGTGACCCTACTCAAACCCCACAAGGGTCGAATCTGAATTATAGCAACTTCCATACACACCTTGTAGACCGGGAGGCAGTGACAGATATTCAGACGTGATATTACCCAGTAGTTTTTTTGGGGGGTTTAAGATATGCATTTTCCGATGATCATAGGCATAACTTCTTCATCGTTTGCATGAAATCAAATTGTTGTCATGGCTAGGTGTGCTTGAATTTAAAAAATGATGTAGCCGCGTTTCTAAACAGGTTGCCATTAAGAAGTATACATGGTGTGTTAGGATAATAGATCAAGATAATACATGAAGATAATATATGAAGATAATATATGAAGATAATATATGAAGAAAATATAAGTACCTAATCCCCGGGATGATTCTTTAATTTATCATATTATCATCAGAATATGCATATGATAACCCTCAAAAAGGATAACTGTGCAAAATCACGTCTGAAAATCTGTCACTACCTCCCGGTCTATTGTGTTTATTGAGTTATCACTCTTAAACATTACGATGAACGAACACTATTTTTTTTAATATTGTGCCTTTTTAATCAACAGCGATCATAACTGTATTCTGCACCAATATAGTACCTATTTATATATTTTTGAAGGTGTAAATGAAACATTAATATGTACAAGCAACGCTTTTTTCTATAAAATCAAAACCGTTGTATTTCAAAAAAAAATATTATAAGTTATAGCCCAATAGCCAGGTAGAAAAAAAGGGGGTTTGTTCCGAATAAGTGAAGAAGTTTTGATTTTTTGGGAATCGATAAATTTTAGTGTCCTATCTGACATACATTTTATCTCTTTGTACCTTTGTCGCTAACGCGCTGCCATATTGTTAAGATGGCGCCCAAAATGGGTTTTTTCAAAATATATCGGTTCAGGTATTACCTAGTGCAAAACAAATTGTAACTGATTAAAGAGGATGAAATTTTCTATAAAAAATGTCCTACACATTTTTCTCATAGGTTTGATAGTTTAGGCGCGCTACAGGGAATTCATTGCAGGCATGTATGTTGTCGTTTGTATTTATTTATTTTTGCCTCTACATTTGCTCTTAGTTAGAATTTAGTATCCTTGGTCTTGAACCTGTAATGTATATGTAGTAACTGAAGTAAAAAACTTATAAATAGTTATGTTATGATGTAAGTAAGTGCAAATTTAATCGTAAATATTTTATTTTCATCTATCGTTTTCATCAATGGTTGATTAGTTGGTTCTGAAGTCATTGAAGTTAGTTCTGTATTTAGCCAGTTTATTTATTTGCTGATAGAAATTAGATGCATACATCTTTGAGCCTTATTAATTTGGCATTAGCCATTTGTGGGTGCGATAATGACTTGATTTAATATTTGCTGCATATTCTTATTACATTTTTGGATAATGGCTTTGTACTCAGGTTTGGCGTATTGTTACCATTCACGCTGGATCCTTCTTTTGATTTTAATTATCTTAAATTATCTATGTGTGTTAGAAAAAGTTACACGTGATCATGGCATTTTCTATCTTAATTACCTGTTGATGTTTTGGAGTTATTGAGTTTATTAATCTGTGTTCATAATTATATCATATATGTATCGTGGTGACTGGTGGGTGTATCGTATAATTGTTTGAATGTAAGAATTCTAAGTTTCCGTCATTCCCACCCCGAGGTCGCTTGAAGAGGGGGAAATAACCATCAAAAATCGGCTGCTTTTTCCAGTTTTAACGCCTTTGTTGTGCGGCTTAGCGCAAAACGCTACCTGTAAAAGTTGTAGACGATAAAATTCCCTACAATACTGGTCAATACTTTTTTCGAACAACCAAACTAATGATTTGCAAAATTTTCACATTCTCCCCACTTTGGAACGCAGAAAAATATGGGAGACTTGGTTGTAGCGTCAAAGTTCTCATAGTCAAAGTTGTAGAGAATTTGCTTACCTTTCATGTTTCTAACAAAATCTTAATATCAATTTCCGCCATTCACCATCCAAGTTCCATTCACCATCCAAGTCTCCACCATTCTTTTTTCAAATTCTATATTATAATAAATACACAAAGTAGGTGTTCACAAAGAACAGTAATTAAATAGTTAAATAAATTTTGGCAATTTTTTCCAATCTTCATGGTTTGGTCATGGTTTGAAGCGGTGACTCTTCTGGAAGTTCCTCAAACTGAGCCTCTATGTCGCATTCGTCGTCATCATCGAGAAGGAAAGCTGGCCTGTTCTCGCAGGATTGCCCATAACAATACTTGCATTGGACCAATTCAGGCCAGTTGTCCTACAGCCATCCCATGCAGCCTCTGACGCACTTGCACGCATTGTGAGGGATGCACGCACTTGTGACGCATTGTTTTCGGCATGGCTGATGATGTAGCATCCCTCGATGTCTGCACCCCTGTTACTCCTGGACTATCCCCTGGACTTGGTGGTAAGTTTTGAGCGAGTGATAGTGTGCCGCACTTGACGTGGGTGGGCGCATGGCCAGGTTGAGCCTTGTTGAGCTGCTCAAGAACTTGCAGCTGCGCAAGGCAGTGATGGATTGATCTTGCTCCCCACCATACAGAGGCACCAGAATCTGTTTTCCTGCCTTTGAACCAGATGCCTGTGACACTGGCATCTGGATCCATGAATTCCCGGGCGATCTCTACTAAAATGAAATTTCAGTGAAGATTTGGATGTAGTGTCACATCCACTTATCGCGTGGAGGAGGAGAACGTTTTCTGGTGAGTGGAATTTGTAAGATGTTCAGGAGTAAAATGCATCTGTCGAATTTCCTGTCTCAGTTTTGCGAAGGTAAACGTTGCTAATCTCAGATGAAGTATCAATCAGCGGAACGAGCAGTCAATATCCTCGCCCATGATTGAAATGGCCTCATATTCCTATGCTAACGATTTTGCAGTGGAATGTGAAAATTTTGCCAAAGTTACGATTCTACTCTTTCTTCAGCGCTCCATAGTTGTGTCGCTATTGGTTGTACAAAAAAGGTACAAGATCAGTGTATAGGAAATTTCGTCTGCTACAACTTTTATCCCGAGCGTTTTGCGATAAAGAGCACAACAAAGGCGTTGCAGCCCAAAAACTGGAAAAAGTGCCGATTTTTTATGGTTATTTCCCCCTCCCCAAGCGAGCTCAGGGGTGGGGATGACGGAAACTTGGAATTGCTATCTTCTAATTAAGTCGAACAACGTGTCAAAAAAACCAGACTTGCCGGACTTATTGATCGAGGGACCTCTTTTTTAAGTTTCTCGCGACTGGAGTAATAAGTCAACTAACTTAAAATGTTGACTAATCGATATTATACAAGTGGTGGTAATACGTTGCTTACAACAGTTTTCCCAATTGGTATATTTCAATAAATTAATAAATATATCACACATTTATAGCATGTTGACCTACATGTTGACCTACTACAACAAGTTGTTCTAACATTTATGTGTTCTTCACCACTGGGTACTGCAACACTTAACAGTCGGTAAAGGTTGAATTATATAACTGTATCGAAATTTGTCATCAATATTTCAATTCGGTGTATTACAAATAAACACATTTTCTTCCACGTATGGAGAAATAATTTCGTTTCCTCGTGCCCCTGTTAGATGGGGATTTGTCAACTTATTATTTACCGATATTTTTTTAAACGCAGCTGTTAGAGTTTCTGTGAATGTAATAATTAGGAAATGATACGTCCAAAATTAATGAGCGTAATATTCGGCTTGTAATTTGGCAACTCAATCTCTTAGTCGATCTGGCCTGTTATACAATATATTCATATAGTAAAATGCGGTGTTACAAAATAGTGTACCTAACGAATATGTTTACTGAAATTTGTTGTGGATTTACAACGAACGTTAAACTATGGATGTTCTATATATTATTTTATGTGACGTCTAACTTTTCGAAATGGGCTCTTATGATCCAGGACGACATCGGCATCAGAGTCTCGGTTATGAGTTATAGCGAGGGAAGCTTTGGATTGCTTCTCACGTAATTTCAAGGTATCTGGTAAATATGCGACCGACTACTTCACTTAATTAAATGCAAAATCCTAATACCAACCAGACTCGTTGAACGGCTAAATTTAGTATAAGCGGATACGAATATATCGATAAAGATAACGTGTAATTACAATTTTCAGTAATAGTTTCCTATGCTCTGACAACATGCACGGTGCACAGTGCACAGTGATCTGAATGGAAATAATGTACTAGTTCATTTTGATATGTACAAAATACACTTAGTTCAAAAAAAGTGGCGCACCCAATTTTCTTTGTTCAGTTACCGATTACGAATATACTTATACCGATTTAAAAAAATGTGTTTTAACTTAACTCATTACTTCGCGCCAAAAGATAAGAAATTATATTCTTCTATCCAGCATAGAGAATGAAGGATAAATTTAGCCACATGATCAATAATACTTCTATCAAAAATCTATATATTGAAGTTGCTTAACTTTTATTTTTTTTTAACACTGTTTAATCTTAAAAATTGATCCAATTACAGCATATTTACTGGAATCGTGCATTTTATATTACATTTAGAAAAAAAAATAAATTACATGTAAACAAAATCAATAAAACGAGTAATCTAACCTCTAGCAACTCTACAGGTTCTAATATACATTAGTACCGCGGATTGGCTGACCTATTGTGCACTTTTTGATAAAGCATCCCCTGCTGTGGTATATTATCCCATTATTCCGATAATGCATCAGCCACTTTTTGTAAAGTCAGTGGAATCTTTTCATGAGAACTTACTGATTTATCCCATGAATACTCAATGGGATTCATAGCTGGGCTTTGAATGTGGTTATGCCAGCAGTGCCTAAAAATCTCACACTATATATGCTATATGAGGTTGGGCATTATCATTCATCAGTATAAAATTTCTACCATGTAACTCACTGGTGTACAGAAGGTAGAGGATAGAACGCAAGACACTACCTTGAGGCACACCTGCTATGATTTCTTTTATTTCTGAGTATTCATCTTCTTGTATAACTTTGAATATCTTATTAGTTATATAGAAAGTAAGAATTTGCACATATAGTTTTGGAAACATTTTATTCAACTTAAGTATCAGTCCGTTGTGACAAACCTTATCAAAGGCTTGCGCTACGTCTAAGATGGCTGCTGAATAAACTTTCTTCTCTTTAAGAGCTTTTTCAATGACGTCCGTTATTCGATGGACTTGATCTATGATAGAATGCTTCTGTTTGAATTCAAATTGGTAGTCTAGCATCAGGTTGTTACTTTTCAAATGATGTGATTGGAAGATTTGAGATAGGTCTATATGATTTTACATCATTAAGTGGCTTACCAGGTTTGGATATCATGATTACTTCTGTAGCTTTCCAAATGGCAGGTACATGTTTCAGTTGGAGTGACAGTTATGACAGCTTCTGAAATTGTATTTCTAATTTCTTCCAATCTTTGTTAACGGAGTCTAATGTTAGTTTCCAACTGGTTGTGTTTGAACTGGTTGTTCCAAATGGTCTGCCAATAGTTCGGCTTCTTGTTAGTTATCCCTTTTCCAAGAACCACCATTATATCTTATAGGTGGAATTGACATTACAGGCCTCATGATTTTCTCGGTTGCCAGCGAATAGTCGGCTTCCTCATCTAGATATAGATTCCGTATGAGTTGAATGAATTTTCCTCAGTTTCAATATTTTTCTTTTAAGTGTGTTATCAAGAATAATTTGTAAAATGGGTCTCTTATCTACTGCCCTCTTCTTATTTCTCTTACCAGGTTTCTTATTTGGACTGGATAATTGATTCCTTTATTTACGTAAGTAATTTTTTTTATATTTTTAAATGCAGATGCTTGAATAATTTTGATAAAGTTTTCAAATTTTCCGTCTCCTGTTCCAGCTAGACTGTAATTTTCAGTTTGGCATTTAATTAGAAATTCAGTTGAAACTCATTTCTGAAACTCTCTCAGTCAGTAGTATTATTTACTAAAATAGGTTTAGCCTCTTTTTTGATATTTTTTTCGCTTAATGTTAAGAGATAACAATAAAACTAAATTAATTTTTTAAAAGTAGACTAATTTTTAAAAAGTAGACAAAATCGTTAATTTATTATTATTTTTACAGAATTGCAGCCATATCCTTCAATAATCCGAAACTAAAATGTATGACTTTTGGTAGCAGTTCGGAATACATATTGTATTTTGTATATTAGTCGACATAGCATTTTGTATGTCACATTATTTTAAATGCTACACTTATGCCTTATGCTACGTGCCTACGGAATACAGCAGGTTGGGCCTCGAGACGGCCTTAAAATTGCGCCTACATGTACCCTTCACTGAAACTGTACTTAGTACCTGACTCAACGCGGTTTAATCAATTAAGTCTTTTGTTGTTATATTCACTGCAACCCACTGGCGTAGAAATCATTTGAGAGTGAAAAACCGTTGCGTCTGCAACGGGATCAGCGGAACGATATCAGAATAAGAATATTAATTATTACTTTCCTCGGTTGAAATCACGCCTTAAAACCAATTTGAGGCTTTAAAAATACGACACCCAACTAGCTAATCACTTTTACGGAATTATCCCGTAAATGTGTTACACTAAATTAAACGCTTATTGAATTGAAGGAGTTACTGAATGAGTTGCTGTACAAATTCTCTAACGCTTGTTGTGGGATCTGCTGAAAATATGGCGCGCCAATATTCTTGGCTGAAGATGTGGCCTTGATAGGAGGGGGCCGAGCAGTACCATCGCTATTTACCCCTAATATCTGTGTATACCGAGACCGCCTCGTAAGGGGTAGGCCGCGCTATTTACGTGACTCTCCCCACAAATGTGATCAGTGTCACGGTATCAGTGTTACGCAGCCTTCCCTGGTCCTGGCTGATGGGTCCCACCGACAGAGTCTTGCTTCTGGCGCTCTTGACTTTCTTGGCCGGTGTGTATTACCCCCGGGAGTGTCGTGTCAGGTATTTTATGGATTCTTCCTGCCCCTTGCTGGCTTGCTAGAGCCCGGTTGGGCGGCATTCAGATTGGTTTGGGAGGATGAACATTGTAGGTCAGAATGACGGAGCTCGCGAGATGATCAACTATCAGCTCGCTGGCTCCGTCAGGGAAGGGTGTGTGGTTTGGCAAGGCAGTCGACCTCTCCATCCACTGGATTGGGTTGTTTTAGTGTCTTCTCGATCCATTTACTTTGGTCCTGTTCTTTTCTTCGGTGTCTTCTGCTTCTTCTCGCATCGAGGTCCAGCTTCCTGGGCAAATATGGCTAGAATATTTTCCTCAACTTCGAGGTGATGACATGCTGGTTATGCAGCAGGCTCGTGGGGATGTAAATTATATGTTTAAGCCATTAGGGCATAAGTGTTGCTAAATACACGCGGATCGGGAATATTTAGATCTGATAAACAAATACCTAATTCTTACTGTTTTTGAAACGTTTTTGTTGGAAGAACGGGAATATTTAAGTTTTAATTTAATGAAAACATATTCCATGGAAATTGTACCAAACAAGGGGTGTTTGTCTTGCATCAAATGAAGTTGATCAAATGATAGTTCTGATTTTTTTATATATTGTATGTCATGGAGTTATAATGACAAATCTACTTTTTCCACCTCGGAAGCCGGATCATTGTTATATATTTGAAAAACCATTAAATTTGATTACATTCTTACATATATGGTGAAAAACGGATATTTATTAAAAAAGCAAAAAATTGGCAATATAAAAAGAACCGTAGCATTTTTCATATAGGTATGTTCTATAGGTATGTTCGGTTTATATGGATGCCAAATGACCCCTCTACCACTTCATTCCAAGTCGGCATCGCCTTACCAAACACCCTGTATAATTTTTTAATTTAACTTTTAGATTAACTTTTTCCCACTTCGAACCAGGTAGCTTTTTAGTACCTTTTAGCTCTTTCTTTAGTCGAATGGACTTATATTATTTATACTCAAATAAATAAATTTACGCTATACCCGTGTTTATAACTTAATTACATTTTTTTTTCTTGTACACAAAAAGATTTTTTATTTTTTTTAATATCGGAGTCTGAGAGACTCAATGTCAGTGTAACTGTTCGAAAAGGAGTGTCAGCAGTTAAGGGTTAAAAAATTTAATAATTTTATGTTTTAGTATTCCTTGTTACTTATGAGAACATATTTCTTTTATGAGAACATATCATTCACAAAAATAGTTTTATTATATATAAATATGTTCAAAAAGAATTCCGAATCGTTCTAAGAAATAAATTAGCAATCTAACACCTAATGTGAATATATAACAGGGGCGTGCAGTATATGAAAGCAAGGGACGCAGAGCTTCCCCTAAAAGCTAGTCGCTTGCATTATGGGGGCACGGAAGCTATGGTTGGAGTAGATTCTTTGTTTGCGTTAAGAAGATATCGAACTTTGCTTTCCACCTGCTGAATGCATCGGCGCGCACTGGCTGGCCAGTGGCGTGCTGTGTAGGCGCGGAAGCTGCTATCGTTGGAGTAGGTTCCTTGTTTTTAAATTTTAAAGTTTCAACGGCTATCCATGTATGATACGTGCGCCGGACTACGTCGTGTCTCATGTCTCATGCGAAGCAGCGAAATGACAATAAAACGGAAATCGACATGCAAATATCGTCAACTTGAATGTGTGTCTTAATAATAAAGGGATATTCATCATTAAACTTCGCAGATATGCTTCGACAATTAATTACTAAAGAAAGGGCAAAACCGCATATGAAAAATTTAACCACAAAAATGAAAAACTGTATAGGCATTTTTATTCGAAATTTTACGAATAATTTAAATGGTTAACAGGGTGTGAAAATATTAGTAAATTGTTTTGTTGGCCTTGTTTACCGTTTGAAAGTGACAAAGGTCTCGAATAAAATTGGTTTTTCCGATTTAAACAATTTGTATAAGGCAGTAAAAAGGCATAGGTAAGAAATAGGTACGTTTATAAAAATTGCTACCTTTACTTAAAATTTCACCGCACGCTCCTGATATATATCAGGAGTATAAATAATTTATTTTAATGTCCACAAGTTTGTCGTGTTTAGTCGTGTTAAAAGTTAAAACTAGGTTGGATATAATTTATTGCTAGCCATATGTAAGTATTTGACTATAGGTAAAAGTGAGGTTTATCTAAATGCAAGTTGTTATATTAATAAAGACGTAATATAACAATACATTTGTTTGGTTTACTACAATTATTGTCATATAACAAGTAATTTATACTTTAAATTAATGTTTTTATGTCACGTGAACTATAATTTATAGTAACAGTGGTAACACCCATTAATTTAAAACACGCTAATTTTTTTATAGGTATCGCACATTAATCATGGTTATAATATTTCAAGGAAAATATGAATTGGTTATCTGTAGCGTAGTCTAGGTAGCGCTAAATTTATAAATTATCGATAATGGTATTTTGCCACTATATCATTCATAAATTTTATTGTAGATGCCTTAAAATTCAACCTTGAAGTGTACCCGAACGAATTATTGTACATTATTTATTTTCTAACTTTTCTCGAAAATGAATAGTGTTTTATCTCTTGCAGTCTAATATAAATCAGTAGTGTTTTTATACTGGCTGTCGCCATTATCGTACCCTATACTCGGAAGTTTTATTAGGAACTATGTTCTTAACCTATCGCCATTTCTCTAATTATTGTTATCTTCCTTAGGATTACTTGCATCATTTTTTTATTTGCCATGAATATTAATGACTTATAGTAGAAGAAAGCGAGAATTAAAATCATATAGGCGCAAAATACTAGGTTTTGTGTACATGGTCTTGGAAAAAAGACATTTATTATAAATATAATATGATATAGTGGTTCGCTTGACCTATAACCAAGGGTAATAAAATAAATATTAACATTATATAGAATTTACCTTTTATTTATTTACATGGGATTTACAATCTAGCTGAAGATATATATACATGCTAAGGGTAACGGTAATTCGATATAGTGTTTGATGGCAAGCTGAAACGTAATGCGCTGGAACACCAAAATCCCTCTAACAATATTGACGACATCGTTGAACTATGCACTAAGATGACAGGGGGTGTGAAGTAGACTATATATATAGTTTTAAAAGAGAAAAAAATGAACAACACACCGCGAATCCCCTAAAATCAACTACAGGGAGGTCAAAAATTGTCATCCAGGAAGATCTCAAAAATCGCAATGCAATTACAGTAACCTACAGCAATGTACCTACAATGTATGTGTACCTATTTAACTATAAGGTGACAAATCATAACAAATGAAGTAACTTTATATAAATAAACTAAAATTTATACAAAATTCCAAAAATATGTAACTTTTAGGTAACAAACATACTCATCTGTTAATTGCAATAACGCCCTCAACAGTCTCAACTCAAAATAAATAATTTTACCCAAAAACAACTTATAAAACATAGAGTAGGGACTGTTTGTAACATCGAAATATGAGATATAATATAATATATTTTCAAAGGATACCCACAATTGCCGCAATATAACTTTTGATCGATTAATATCGCAATATAATTTTTGATTGATTAATAATTAATCGGGGCAGTATAACTTTTCTTACAGCAAGCTAAAATCGTCACTATAAAGTCGCTTTCATTCAACAAGTTGTTATGTTTTGATAGATACTAATAACTAATCAATTTTAACACAAAACACATCAAAATAATACACTAAATTAAAGAATTACTGTACTTATTACTTCTATTTCAAGAATTATTGTTGACCCCACTTTACCACAAAACGTTCTATGGTATTAGGCAATCTAAGCATCCAAATGAATGCTAATGATGCCGATGTGACACGGCCGAGGAACGTGTAAAATGGATCCATAATATTTGAATGGGAAACATTCTTATTCTGCATCACATTCACCATCCAATTGTTTCATGATATGACGAAAGGTATATAGTGTGATCAATATTTTGTTATACTACATGATAATGTCATAATGTGATGGGCTATGTATATAAAATCATTGGTTTTTAGTTAAATTCCTGGAAATCGGTTATACTTGACAACGCTGTTAAAAAAATGTGGTCGCACGTGTGAAGAGATCGATGTAATGAGGGTTTTCGCTCGGGTTTTTATGTCTCATATTTCGATGTTGCAAACTATACATGAACACAAAACAATCTTGGGCTTATCTAAACTTGCAAGTATCTTTTTTAACTCGTTGCTTTTGGCTCTGTATTTTTTGTCTTTAGCTTTTGTATTTATCTCCTCCGGCCGCATAGGGTCCCGCTGGCCAAGGGCATACTGGGAAGTGCACGGTAGTCCGATGGGGCAGCACGCGCCTTAATAACCCTGACCTAATAAGTCTCCTCTGCAACGCAAAAGGCTGAATTGAGTTGCCCTACAAAGGCAAACATCACACGGCCTACATGATCTAGGCTACAAGACCGCTCAATCGTGCCGAGCTACTGTCAATACGCGATAGGGTTTTTAATTAACATACCTATAACGGAATAATTATATTTTAAGATTAAATTCCAGACACCGACAGCGAGATAATTACCATTATGCTAAAGGTAATTGAAAATCGAATTGATGCTATTTGTAGCTATCTCATGTAATCTAGAACCGGAGGGTTGGGCATTAGAAACCGACAGTTTCAAACCATTTTTAAATTGAGAGCACTGTACACCTACAGTTTTGCAGTTTTACAAATAACACGGAAACTAATTTATATTATTAAAAAACTAATTACATCAAAAAAATTGTGTAATATTGTGGAATCTTGGAAACTTATTCTTTATTTATCTTCCTGATATTTATAATTTTATTTAGCTCAATAATTAGAGTTCAATTTTTATTAAAAAGGTTTCCAAGAATTGTGTTTTAATTCTAGAAATATACATGCAAAAAGTAATCCACATATACCAATTTCCAAATTTTTATTTGTAAAATAAAATTTGCTTGGAACGTTGGCTGGATAATGCTGCCATCTACCACGGATAAAACCGGTTTTCGTGGCATGCGGGTAAAATATAAGATCGGCAACAACGCTTTCCAAAGTTCGTATAAATTGGAATACCTACCTACATTGTCAGGTCCGTTAAGATGGCCCCGAAAAATGAGGGGCAGAGAGGCCACTTTAAAAAATAGGGCTCTATTTTTTAAAGTGGTAGTCAGAGGTTGGTTTTTCAATAGAAATAGATATTTGCAAAAAGTACAAATATGTGACCTGAAATTAAATAAATAAGACAGTAGTTACAGAATAACATCACACTGTAGGTATTTAACATTTTCGTAATTGTTTGTTTTACATGTTCCAGAGTTCCAGAGTACCTGAGTATTGAGCAAGTAGAGATGGTATTAATTTTAATAATTAATGACTATCATATGTTTAAGTATATATTTAATAATAAATAAATAATACAAATAAAAAAATATAAATAAATTATATTAAAGAAATAATGAATATTTATATGAAAAATTATAATTGCTATGTGTAACGTCTGCATATATAGACCGGGCAGTAGTGACAGATTTCAGAGGTAATTTTAACCAGTAGGTATGCCTTTTGGAGGGTATTATAATTTGCATATTCTGATGATAATAAGTGATAAATTAAAGAATCATCCCGTGGTCCTCATTTTGAGATTTTCGGCGTCATCTGAATAGCCATCAAATACGACGACATAGTTTGTTGTGTATTTTGATCGGACGTATTCAATATACGCATCACAAATTGAAGAAAAAGGTACGTTTCGAAGCTAAACAACGCGATCAAGAAGGTGAAGGAATCCGCCATCAATAACGTATACCGCATCTTCTGCCTCTATTTCTCCAGTATCAGGCGGTTCAAATTCCGTATAAAGATATGCTTTGATTCCCTTGCGCAGACATTAAAAAATATCGTTTTTGGTACCAATTTTTCATAATAGAGGTATTACCGGTGAGATTTTTTGGTGGGAAGTGAAATATTCAGAATCAGTGATCCAAAAAACGTAAAGTTAGCCACTAGAACTAAATCCTCCTCTTTTTTTCAAGTGAGCCCTTTATTTAGCCTCTATTGCCTGAAGTAAATATTGAATGTTTGAGTAAATATTGAATTTTTAATTATTGACCATCGGTTTATAACACAATTATATTTATTATGTTCATTATATTTAGTTTATTTAGAAATGAAAGAGAGGAATAAAACCTCATTAAAAATGCAAATCCTGAATAAATGTATTGGGGGAAAATATAATATAGATATTAAAATGATATGGTTTATTATGTCAAATGCCTTTGAATAGTCTAATAAAATTAAAATACTAGTTTTCTTCACGCAATTGCTTTATTAATATCATCAGGTATGTCCCAGAGAGCAGTAGCACAGCTATAACTCTATCTACAACCGAATTGTTTAGATGGCGATATATTATTAGTGTGTAAGTGTACTTTATACTTTAATTAGTAATTCCATAATTTTCTCTAGTACTGTAGACAGAACACGTATGATACTAATTGATCTGAGACGACTGAATTTAGTTGGGTGGCTGACATTAGGTAAATAAATGATTTTTGCTTGCTTCCATACCTTAGGAAACTAATTTGTTCTAATTCATTTATGGATGTGTGTAATATAAGAAATTAAAAGGGGCAGCAAAGTTATATTACTAAAGTCATACTTAATTTATCTATCCCTAAGGCTGTTGACGTCATATTGTTTTTTAAATTAGATTAAGGCAGTTCATTTATCAAACCAAAAGAAGATATATACTAGACACACTCTGTTTGATATTGTTCGAGTAAAAATATAACGACCCAACACTGGACAGAGGGTTACTATTGGTAGTATCAATTAAAAAAATGTTGAGCATCTTTTAAATTATCGGATATATAGGAATTTTTGTTTTTAACAATATTTAATTTTTTCAAATATTTCCATTTATTTTTAACATTGGAATATCAGTTTTCATAGCAGGAACTTCACAAAGTTCCTTAATTGTTTATAGTAGATACGATACCAGTACGTTTTATTTTTTTAAGTGCTTTAACCCTTAATTTTTACATTAATTTTACGTCTCTTACCCTGTAAGAGGTTAGAGGTTTGGTGCATGAGAAAAATGGTTACAAATGCGCTTCTGATTTCCGTTTTTTTTCTCTACTTTCGATGCTTTGCAGATGATAGTTTTCTATTATTCTGTATTTGCAAACGTATATTTTTTATGTAAACCGGAAATCGTTTCCTACGTTCCGTGTATGCGTGAAAACCTAGAAAATACCGTAAATTGTGCTTTATTGTTATGTACATAATAGGTAAATACTAACTAATATTTGCACTCGATAGGCGATCACTTATGATTTTCTGTCACCATCTAATAGCCTGAAACCTGGATTGTCGAAATCTGTTCCCAAAGAAATGAGGCTCAGAAGTATGTAACAATTAGGTACTCAAAAATATCTATACATGTGCAAATATGTTAGAATATGCTTGTTATCTCATTATCTGCAATACTTATTACCTTTTTATTAGATATTATATTAGAAATTATATTAGAAAATATATTAGAAATAGAAGAAAAGTTGGACTTGTGGACTAATGAATTTACGGAAGTACTTTCCGAAGCATATTATTTCTCTGCCCACTTAACGTGTAACGGGATTTTTATAATCTAGTAATCTTATTCACAAGAAGAAATTCACATAAATGACATCGAGCTATTATTATTTAAATTGCACAAAGCTAGCATTTTAAGAGTATTTCAACGTTTCTAGACGATTAGACTGATTATTATTAGCGGTATTTGAATGAGGATTCCATTTACGTTATGATCTAAGCGAGCTTTTACGCTAATTAGATTAAAGTAATTAAGTAACTAATCACAAAATCCAAGTAATCAAATATCCAAGTAACAAAATGTGTTATAAGCTTCAGCCATATAAAAATGTATTTATCTACTGAAAATTGTAGGGTTTGGTAATGTCGAGATAATATATACAGAGTGTTTTTCTTCGACCTAACCCTAGACACATATGTCTATCGAATTGGAATATCGCATTGACGTCAACTTCCGGCATATCCGGAAGTGAGATAAATTCGAATATATTTTAAAAGGATATCTATCCCGAAAATCTAACCAATTCTTGACCAATTTCAAAGCCATATTTCAGTTCAGTCTGAAGATAAGTAGGTTGAAAAAGAACACCTATATCATGGTGTATATTATAATATAATGCTGGTGATAATATATTTTTGATAATCATTAGTCAGCACTTTAGGTTAATTAGTTTTTCCTTTGTTACAGGTGCATCCAAAATTTCACACCTGCAAGAAGGACTGCTTGATGACTTTGACAATACACCTGTAAGTACTAAAACTCAATTCATATTGGTGGGATATTAATATTCCTTGAAATATGTTTAATAAGTAATGGAATATTCAAAGTTGCATAATGTATGTAATGTTTACAATGAATCGTATTTTTTAACATTTAATGTTAATAGCAAATTGGTCCACCTCTTGCTCTTATAACAGCTTGATACCATTTGGGCATACTGGCACAGCAATAATTGTCTATCATTTTCTGATCCACAAGAAGCCAATCCTCTTAAATCGCAACAGCAAGTTCTTCCATATTGATAGCTGGTATCACTCGTTTGCGAAGGCGTCATGTTCATGTTCGATGGGGTTTAGATCTGGCGAGCAGAAAGGCAATCATTTTGAAAAGCAATCATTTAGCATCTAGAACACCCTAGATACTATTTTACTGCTTGACTACAAACACAATTTACTAAATTTTTATGACATAACACCTTCGATACAGGTGATTATTGTTATGCTTAAAATTTTAACATTTAGTGATATTTTACTACTTAAATTATTAATTTTCTCACAGAGAAATCTAAAGAACGTGAACGTGGTTTCCTCTTTAAGTGCCGTGGTTGAACTCTTAGCATTATTTAAAATGTCTTTTGTTTTAAAACTATTTTATTAACTACATTTTTAACTTAATGTCTTATCTTGGGTTTTTTACCAAAGCTAACACTTAAACACTACAGTTATAACTACTTAAAATGTTTTTGGGCATAGAAACATAAGGATCACGCATAATGCGTACTGAACTCGTTGAACTACATTTTGTATCTGTTATCGCATTATTATTTATATTGAAGGAAGTCTAGTATATGGAACAAAACAATACTTCCTTAGCTACATCACCTTTCTTTAAAATAACATCCCATTTCTGCCAATCACGTATTGTCATTATTTATCATTTTTAGATTTTCACAACAGATATTATTTAAAACATTTCACATAATATATTCATAATCTTTGCACAGTTTTTAACACTTTTGTTGATTTTTGTTGACACTGTTGATCGGAACACAAAACGTTCTGTTCGCTATGACGACGTGTTCGTGGTGATTAGCTTGCATAGTAACCCCTTTAATAATCTTTCGAATACTTGGGCGACGCCCAAGTAGGCTGTTATAGTGTGGCATTTGTTTTCAAAATCTGAAGCAATAATTCTGTAAATATGAGGAATTTGATCTGTGTGTTGTTAGTGGCTGGGTCATCCAAACTGACAGTCCGATAAGATGTTATTTTCTTGTAATTAATCACTTATTCTGGAGTATATTATTTTCTCAAAGAGTTTTGATAAGGTAGTGATGGTCATTAAGCTAATCGGTCTGTAATTTTCGGGTTTAGTGTTATCTTTTCCGGGTTTGCTAAAGATAATTATTTCAGCATGTTTCCATTTCTTAGGAAAGGTGAGGAATCAATTAAATAGGGTGGAGAGATATGACAATGACTTTATGGTTAATTTCTTTAGGACGACGCGACATGGGGTACTACATCATGTCCAGGAGATTTTTTTAGTAGTAGTAATATTATATAGTTTTTCATTTCTTCGGGATTCGTGAATAGTACATCGTTATGGTTGAAATTTAATGGTATGGAATTTCTTACTAAGTCTATCATTGCTCTCGTAAACTTATTGTTAATGTCGTTCAGAGAGGATATATTTTCTAGGTGTGAGGCAAATACCTCACACTTTTCTTTATCTCTGCATATTTTTGACTGTCTTAGTAATCTTCTTGGTTTCCACATTGAGGGATCTCCTGGTTCTATGTCTGCTGGATATTTTTGATATAAATTAAACCTGTAATTTTCCAGTTTCCACTTAATTCGGTCTGTAAGAGCGTTAAGTTCTAGTCTAGTCTAAGTCTAGTTCTGTGCCAAATTCTTGGATATTTTGGTAAATTTGCCACTGTCTATGTCTTTGCAGTATTAAGGTCTAGATATCTCTCTCTAAATATTTATGTTAACTCAATAATATCCTGACTCTAGCGTACGGGCTTCGTGGCTACCATGGGCGTAGATGTATCTATAAGAAACAGCTACGCCCATGGTAGCCACGAAGCCCGAACGCTAGAATCAGGATATTAATGAGAAAAATTGGAAATATACATTTGAAAATACTGAGATAAACAATGGCGGGGAACAATACTATATAAAGGAAATATAATAATAGTGCTAATTGTAATACACATATTAGAAATAATAAAGAATATACATTTTTTTCGTATCTTAAATCGAACATATAATACTAATAATAATCGTCTGTGATAAAACGCATTAAACTAGGAAGAATTTAATTCATAATAGGTGAGGGTCAAGCCGCTCTTTTCCTGGTATATAACACGCCCAGATCGCACAAAATTATTACAGTATTTCAACGTGACTACCTGACTTGAACATTTAATTTAAGAGAAACCACGTTGCACCAACATATAAGACGAAATTATTATTTGATCGTTTTCAATTTGTATATCGCAAATCAGCTATTAAACTGCAGTTGACATTTTCATTGTTGCACGATAATGGATAGAGAGATCCGAAGTAACATTTACCCTATAAAATACTGCACCCACGGCAGAATAAAAGGATCTATTTGAGGCATTTCAATAAAGAAGCTGTCACGGAGACCTTGAAGGAGAACGCTCATGCAAGGTGGAAAGCAGTGGAATTAGGTGTACCTCTGTAACATATTTTTTACGGTCATCACTGCAACTAATGGTTCGATTAAAATACACTTTCAACTCTAGAAGATATTTCTATAATTTTTTTATTTAAGTGTTTGTATTTGCAAAAATAGAAAACATTTTATCTACCCCCTTTTATCAACATAGAAAATATAATTCCGCTCTCACATTTCAAGGAGCAAAACGAACAAATAGAAACTTCAAATAGCTATAGGTATAATAGTAGTACTTAAAAAACTATTCTTATTTATAGTAAGTACAATTAAGTTAAGTTACTTTAGCATAAGTTACAAAAAATCTAGAATGACATGTTTTAAGGCTTACAAGCCAAACATTTTCTATACGTATTGTTTTCTTGTTCTTGTTTCTTGTGTGTTGTTGTCACCGCGGTATAGCTTGATTACAGTAAAGCTGTTGACTGTTTAAAGCACAAACTGTTACACGCAAAATTTTCATTTCTGGAACTATCAAATAGTGTAATACATAGGTTTAACTCATACCTTTGCAACCGTACACAACAGGTAAAAATGGTGACTAACAATGAAATATTTATATCTTCAAATATTGCACTTAGATCGGGAGTTCCGCAGGGATATATTACTTTACATGTTTGTTATACATACAGAATTTCAACGCTGTAATTTTCATTCTTACGCAGATTACCAATAAATATGCTTGTCTTATAATCCATTAGAATCTGCAACTACGCGTCTCAAAATTAATGAGGATTTACAAAGACTGGTTAAGTATTCAGCTATTCATGAACTTATACCGACTAAATTCTAATAAAACTATCGTTATAAACATTCGAAATAAAAAGATAACTACGTCCATATGTCCTATGGCCTGTAACCTATAGCCCAGACATATTTCGGCTATTCATGGAGTTACCAATTGACGCTGCTTTGTATTTAGAAAAACAGGAATTGGCTTTTCGTGGCCATGATGAAAATATAAATTCCTTGAATCGCAGAAATTTAAAAAAAATATTAAAATCTTACGTGAATACCCTATAATATATGTAAAGCCTATAATATTTTCCCCACATTTTCTGAGACTGAAAAACATTACAAAACGAAATTGTGCAATATATTTCTGATTATATTGAGGAAACTATATAAAAAGAAGCTGAAGCATTTTTTGTCAGTTCAAATAAAAAAAATCACAAAGCTCCATCATTCTTAGATATGTTACAATTCTAGTGCACAATTAGCGGAAAATTATTTTTGGGGTTTTTTATGTTTGTGCAGATCGTACATCTGAAACATAATTTAATATGCTCCACCTTGGTCCGCTATGAATTTAGTTTTTTAGTATCTGTTGACTACAAAGAAATTTTTCGATCATAAATCATAATCATAAAACATAAATTTAAAATATAAATTTAAAAATATAAATCGATCATAAATCATAAAACATAAATTTAAAATATAAATAGTCTCTGCATGTATGTCGAAGTCCATTCGACATACTCTTGAGTGTTTGGCCATGGGAACAAAAAAATAATTAAATATTTCTCAGGATTTCTAATTGAAATTAGACTTCGCATTCTGGTCTTCAGTGAGACATTATAAAGTATACGCCCAAGCGATATACACTAATTATTGTCAGTTAATGAGCCACTGTGTACTTTCCGAAAGGTTTAGCTAAACTAAGTTACAACCTGCACCTAAAACGTTTACCAATTTCATATTTCTCGACCTGTCAAAGCCTTGAATAAATTATTAACAAAAGAAAAATATGTGCCTGTATATCTACGTAGTGCCAATATTAAAAATGAAAGTTATAAGAATTATGCTCTTGAACCGATTATCGACAGTATTTTGGTTTTTAGGAATCGAGACCCACCGTGACCGATGCGGAAGCAGTGAGGCTTTGAAATTTTCTTCGGACAGTTTTTGCCGCGCATTCCTGCTGTTTATGTTTTGCTCTTGTATAGACTAAGTAAACATGACCGTCCCTCGTCATCAAGCGTACTTATATTTTATCATGGTATAGGAATGTATTACAGATATATAACTGGCAGATTTCAAGGTTTAACTATGATTTTTTATTCTCGGAAATGGTATTCCTGTATTCATTGCGGAAACACATATTATTTGCGTTTAATCAATTACCTATACCCCGTAGCAAGTGCATATTTGTACGGTGGAAGGTACACTGATAATGATCTGATGTGTCACTTTATTATATGACCCGATATTTCCTTCCAATGCACGGGAAAGGATAATGCCAATATATTATCGGCGATAAGAGAAACAAAAAGTTTTATCATACGAATTTATCATATTTTATTTAGTTTTATCATTCATGTTTAGTAGCATAACGGTACCTATAGAATTATATATAGTTCTCACAATATTCCCCTTATGTGGCTTAAAATGCATTCAGTTATTTAATGTAAGTTAATTTTTTCTTTTACTTATGGGAAAGATGGGTAGATACCTTTTTATGACTAAATCACGTATTTCTATTACCATAAAAATAACAATAATTCCATACGTAATAATTTTATTACAGTACGTACCCCTGAACCCGGCTATACATATTAAATTTGTCATAACAAACTGATGCCGGCTGGTAATGAGAGAGCTCGGCTGATAGTTTCAAAGGCATTGGAATTACAATACTAGACAAGGATAAATCACAAGAATTTATTGAGGATTTTTATTTTTAATAACCTTTTATTATTGTCTTTCATTTAAAAACAGACTATAGATAATACAAGACCCAATAAACCACTGGCACCTATGGATCATTCATCCTGTAGGGGTTTAAAAACTATTCTGTCTTCGCCGCTTTCTTCCTCAAAAGGCATATTTTCTTTCAATTATTTCGGTATTATTTTCATTTGAGGAAACATTTGAACATGATTTCTAACCCATGCAACGATAAGATACTACGTAGGGGATTTCATTTTTTTTACTCCTAAGCACCACTTATATTTACAATCTGAAAATAAAAATTATTGTTTTCTGTGAAAAAAAAACTTTTAAGTATAGTTACGTTTTTTACATCCGCAGCTGCTTAAGATGGCCAGATCTTGTGGAAAAGGTGGAAGAGTTTGAAATAAGGGTACCAGTTTATAACAACCATATTCAACAATATTCCCAACAATATTCTAACACATTAAGGGGGTTATAACAGGATTAAGAGCATTCAGCCAAATAATGGTTTGGTAATGAGCATGTAAGCAATGCTGTTTTAAATTGTTTTCTGTCGGTGGTAATTCATCCAGTGTTTTTGAGGCTGCAGTATACTACGTAAATTATTTACTGAGGATATCTCTTCTTAGCTTCTTAGCTCAGCTTGTACGTATATAATCTTCAAACAAATGAAAAACTTCTTTGAACAAGATATCAAGTAATTTGGTGACTTCTTCAAATGTTTCCTCAAACGAAAATAATATCGAAATCATTGAATAAAATATGTCTTGAGTACATTCAATAGCGAAAACGGAAAAAAATGGCCTCGTACCACACGACCAAGAGACGATAGCCTCAAAAATCAGGTCACGTGCCATAAATCTGTCAACTAGCATCAAGGTTAACCATAGAAAACGGTAGGAACAAAAGATCAAAGACAAAAATAGGACCACTATGTGTGACAATAAACCGTTACTAGTGTTCTATGAAAAAAGATGAAATTACCATACCACAAATGTTTGGCAACGAAAATAAGAAACTCGTAATATACATGCCTTGAGATCAATTCACAAATGTTAGATGGAATGAGTAGTCACAATACAATAAATTTTTACAATAAATTTATTCAGAATTATATACCTACAATAATCCTCTCAGATCTAAATTGTCAATTGACAAAAGTGAACGTAACAGTATTTTAGACAGAATAATATTTTTACGAAATTAAATAATTTATTTTATGTTTGTGTATTTTAAATAGACGTTGCTTCAAGCAGTGTTTAATAATTATTTATAAAACTATTAAAGTGAAATAATGAATACATGACAGATTACATGGGCGACGTACGACAGCGGGGAAATTGTTGGTGCAGGAGGGAAATCGAGGTTTGCAGTTCTAAGCGTCTGGAGAGTATGTAACGGGGTTGGTTTTTAAATCATAACTCGGTTGTTATTTCCTTAAAAATATTTTTAACAGCACTGTAGTAGTCAGAAAACATCGGGTTTCAAACAATTTTTTTTTGAGACCTAGTTTCCGTGTAATGGAGTATGAAATGTAGAAACGTGGCAAAATGAATTAATTTTTAGCGAGCATCAAACGAAGATATAGACTCTTTAAATCTGAAATAAGCTGAAATGCTATTTTGAAAATACTTTATTTTCTTACAGCCAAACGGCTACAGAGAATCTGACATACTACATTACACGAAAATTTTGAATAACGCCATTGTGTACTGGGCAATCTTTGGACAACTTTTATCGGGCGCACGAGCACTACTATGTATATTCCAAATACATTGTTATTACACTATATATGTGCTTAATACTAATTTCAAGACCTGTACTACCTGTCCCACTTACAACATTTGTTTATGTTAGTGACACTAATAATGAAGTTATCGAAGTCCATGACGAGATTAGTGTATTTTAATTGATTCCCTATTGAAGAAGGTATGTTAATATTCATTCAAGCATGTTACTACTATCTACATTACATTAATCCATCGGCCTTTAGTAATGAATGAATAACTTATTTGGAACATATTTTATTAACGCGATCTACTTTTGTATTTGGACGCAGGGAAAAAATGGAGACAGGTTTTAGATGAATAGAGGATCGAGATTATGATTGAAGATAATATTGTGATAACGTTTATAACAATAATTATATTTTATTATTTCAATCGACAGAGCACTACGAAGAAAGTGTGACAGACGTGTCGACAAAGCGTTTTTAATTAGGGATTCTATTAGCCACTTAATAGTTATTTAATGCGTAATTAGTTTAATGTCGCCTATCATGATTTGTTAAGTATAAGAAGAAAATAATATTATTTTGTTTATATAGAAATAAATGTAACGGTAATTCAGGGAATAAAGACAAAAAAGGACAATCTTCGGAAAAAGCCTGGAAAGCTGGATTTTCTTATAAAGCCATATAACCGTTAAAGAGAAAGCAATGTTTTGTGTAAAACAAGGAACCCAGAAAAATATAAGTGGGTGTATACAGGGGAAGTAAAAATTTAGTACGTACTTCATTAAAAAATTCCTGTTGAGTTTCAAGCCTGCACAGTACACAGTAAGTATGGGCAACAATGAAATTTTTGAGAAATTAAAATAATTCTTACTAATATGCTCGTGCAAGTTTAAACTAATATTCGTATTATATTTAAAATTATACATCTTTGACAGTTACCAAATCATAAAATTTTCTGACATTGTTCGATTCCTCTCTTTGCTAAAAAAAGGTATACCATATTTCAATCGATATCTTACACCGTTTTTAGGCATACTGCAGTATTATAAAAAAATATACATAAAAGTATTCATTATTCATTAGAAATAGTACTAAAGACAGGAAAACTATTCTAGTCGCTAAAAGTCTCACTAAAATATAAAAAAAGTAGATGTGATACGTGCAAAAACGTACTTAACACTTTTATGCTTAAATTTATTAGTTAACACATTTTTCAAAGAACATATTGTAGTGCTTGACAGATGACACCCTTATGATTGTCTATGTCAACGAAATGAGGGCCATCTACCGCCTGGTGACTTTAATATTGGTCGAGGATCCGAGGTAACATCTTTTTATAAGAAATGTTGAAAATGTTCCAAAGAGTGAGTTAATACCTATTTGCATCAACGGCTTCAATTTGCAAGCAGTTTCGTCTCATATTTGAATAAGGAAAAAATGTAAATATTGTCAAATTATAGTTCCCATTATTATTTATTATATTATTACTTTTTATTAATTTATTTATATTATTATTATTACTTTACTATTTTTGGAAATAGTGTCTATACAAAACTTACCAAAGTAAGTTTAATAATAGATAAATTTATATATTAGCTATATAAAATGGCAATTTATCACACAAATAACGGTATATCTATTAGGCCAGTCAAATAGTACAGTAGTAATCGCTAAAATCGCAAACTAACGGCTACTTCTACTTTTTAATATGTTGTTGGGACTACTACCAGTAGTATATATCCAAGTTTCCAATTTGTAAACCTGTGCTAACTTCGTAGCACTCGAAAAACCGCGGAATTTTCGCACTTTTTTCGGTTTTTTCACTGTATCTTCTAAATTATGCGTTTTTGTTCACGAAATATATTATTACGATTTTAAATTAGATTAGATTTTAGATAAAGTGGATATTGCCACAATTTGACACCAGCTCTGTAGGTATAATAATTACCAAGATACAGCCCTCAAAAAATGGGCAATTTTTCCAAAAAAAGTTGAATTTTGAAATTTTTAAGGGTAAAGTCATAGGGAAATGTTGTAGCGAATGCAATTAGCTTTAATTTAAGCACTGAACGACGTCCGTAGGTCTGATAGTTTCCTCACAATGCTTAAATATCCAAAAATAATTCCAAGTATAACGTACTTATATTTTAATTTCGGCAGGCACTGAAAATTTACTTTATTTTATATTTAGATAAATTACTAAAATTCGAAATATATACAGATTTTACATATAACCTGCAACACGGTGCAGTCAAACAAATAACAAGTTATTTCGGGGACGAAAGTTGACCAACTTAAAATTTCACTTTAAAAAAAAAATGCAAATTTGTGGAGGGCTATGTCTTGGTAAATATTGTACCTATAGAGCAGCTGGTGAGAATAAAATACTTTATGAACAAAAGCATAGTTTAGATAGTGAAGATATAGTGAAAAAAAAACCGAAAAAAGTGCGAAAATATCGCGGTTTTTCGAGTGCTACGAAGTTAGCACAGGTCTTCCCAAGCTGCAACCTTGGAGATACACTAGTGGTGGTGTTTCTAACAACATATTAATAATCACAACTAGATGTTAGTTTGCGATTTCAATGTAAGTACTATATGACTGGCCTATATGTACATATAATTAAAACACATACAAACACGTTAAGGAATCTATTTGCATGAATTACACATTGATGCCGGCACTACTTCTAAGCGTAAATAATTGATTTAATTAATTTGCATACTTTTGACATTGCTATTGAGCGGAAAATAACGTGAAAACATTTTTTTTTAATTTTTAACTTCTTACTGGGTAGGATTAGTTCCGATTAGTGGAGTGTAAACAAGATCAGTCTACTTTGCATACTTTTTTTTAATAGAAAGTCGAGGTGTATATACAAACTGATACAGTAATGTCTGTTACTTTGTCTATGTATTTAGTCTCTACATGATTTCCCTTTCATTTCAGTCAATATTGTTCTAGTCACTCTACTTGATTGTACTGAATTAATATGGATACATAATATATTGCAGAAATAACCAAGTACACCGTGTAACATATATCCCGAATGATACCTATACATTATTTAAGTGGTAAAATGAAGACGCGTATGAGTTCACAGTAAGAAAAAATACTAATTTTCAACAAAATATTGCCAACGGTTATTGGATTATATGGACCACTCACTATAATATGATATAGTTAGACTGGCTAGTTTTATTTATTAGGCTAGTTTTATTTTTATTAAAATTGCAGAAATAACCAAGTACACCGTGTAACATATATTCCGAATGATACCAATAGATTATTTAAGTGGTAAAATGAAGACGCGTATGAGTTCTTCACAGTAAGAAAAAATACTAATTTTTCTGCTATTTTTAACTGCTATTTTATTAACTGCTATTTTTTCTGTCGTTCCTTGTGTAGAGATCGCATATGCTGACAGAAAACATACATAATGATCTCTCGGACCAGAAAATATGCCCTGCCACTAACATCAAGCACTTCTATATATCTGTGACTTTCTATATTTTAGAATCACCTTGCACTATAAACTTCAATACAATATTTTTTTTTATAAACTCACTAAATGTTATTTATAAATTTGTATTTCTTACTGTGTACAGTGGTAGTTGTTTTCCTTACAGCTTATAAACATTAAAATGTTACCTTGACGTGCATGGCGTTGATTTTTAATATTTTCTCAATAAATGTTGAGATTAAAATATTAACTTTTTTTAAACAAAAAATATATTAGACTAAGAATAATGTGTATTACGAAGGCTACTGTATAAAATAGTTTGTTTATATTTATTACCTATTGTCTAATAAGGTCACAGTTTCTATTTTTATGGTACAGTGTAGGAAATTAATGAAATCAAAAATAAAATATAAATGAAGGTGAAATATACCTAGGCATGTGTAGGCTAAAAACTATTAGTTAATCGATTTTGCTCACTCAATACTTATCAGTATCGACAATAGTAACAGTCAAGCACTGGACATGAACAACTTCAAGGATTTAGGCTTGGTCGGGATTTCCTCAGTCATCACGTTTTATTTCTAGCAGTAATCTTCAGAAAGTGTATTATTGTTTATTTATTATTCCCTCTATTTCTTATTCTGTGTCTGCGCTCGATATTTATACTCATATAAATAATACATCCAATTTATATAAAGAAAATTCTTTATAAATACTAAAGAATACGAAATATTCTTTCTATATATACATGTTTGAAGGCTGGAATCAATTCTACTTATTTTTTGCGTATCTAGTGCAGATTTTCTGCTCTTCATTCATATTCGAGGAAACCGAAATTTAACATCGTAACCTTTATTAATACTAAATAAACTACTGGGCAAATTTGGTGCTACTTTTTTTTGCACAGTAGGTAGATTGGTTCCTATATAATTTCATTGTGCTGGTTATTTTTAGAAAAAGTTATTTGTTTTATACCGGGTGTAATAAAATGTTGTGCTTTGGTCGAAAATTAGTAATATCCTGTGGATACTAGCAACCGTAACGTAATTATAGTTGAACCCTTAACGCATTCAGCTGTGAGTAAACTTTAAACAAATATCGTGAAAATGTTCAACTAGATATATTATTATCTTCAAATAAGGATCCTCACAAATCTACATGTCAGTTGGCATTGAACTATAATTTTTCTCAAAAGACTGTTGTAAATATTATCAACAGTTCCCAACACTATCCTTGTAAAATTTAATTAGTTCATGAACTGAACGAAGACGATTATGAACGTAGACAATAGAAGACTAGTATAGATTAATTTAATAATAATTTAATCTATATTAGGCTTCTAGGTCTATATCTAAGTCCATACTAGCCTTCTTTAATCTATATGAATATCCTGTAGCTATAAATCTAGTAATGAATAGAAATATTTTACGATCAATTTACATGTCAGATGTATCTCATTCTAATAAAAAGAATAATTTTTCTGATGAAGCAATATAATTTTTGTCATTTTTCAGAGGCAATGTAACATTTTTTAAATATTGGTGTTGATACCGGAGTTGTCCACAAGCATTTCTTGCACCGACTTATTAATATAACTTAGTTTCATTCTTTTAACCCTGTATATAATCTAACCAGATTTTTATGAACAGCTATGTTAATGTTAATATCAATTATTTACCCTTAAACAGGCTATTGGTTTTGATTATGGAACAATTCCCTATTTTACACTGCAAAATTGAAAATAAATATTTTGCTGAACCAAAGGATACAGAAGTGGAAACAGCTGTGAAATATGCGTCAGTATTTATTTCTGCACGAACTAGATTATTTTTCTAATATTTTTCTAATATGTTCAATATATTTCCACAAATTAGAAAATTAATTACGTCAACTGGTCATTGTGTAATGGAATTTGGAAATTGTTGCAAATACAAACCTAGCCTAACCAAAATTTTGATGGCAGACGGTATTTATTTTGTTAAATTAAGGAGATAATTGGGTATACGGATTGAATTACTAGTGCGCTGTTCTTGTCCGTAATATTTAAATGTTTTTAGCTTTAAATCGATACTGGCAGAACCGATTCGAGATAAATCATCCACTTGTTTTTATCTGGGTTACTACTAAATATACGGAAATGCAATGTACAAACCGATAAACCAGCCCATCAAAAGTTATTTTAACGAGACAATAATAATAATTTTTCAACAACTTTCTCCGAAATGGCGCCTTGCCCATCTCATGTGGGTCAATCAAAAGAAAAGAATTGATATAGACGGTAGCTATTAATACAAAATCGTTAAATTACCTACCAGCTATAAGTAAAAATCAATAAAGCCAAAGTACATATGTAATTGATATAGAAAACAGTATTACCACGTATATATGCACTGTTTAGTGGAAACTAAGTTCGAACTAACATGCGTCTAATTAGATCCCTTTTACTTGTCTGTGTACATGACACCTTATTGCTTTTGTGTCTTTGGTACTTTTGCTTTTGCAACTTTTGCTTTTGTGCCTTTGGTATTCTAACGTTTCTCACCTAAAGGTTGGCAACAACCAATTTCGAATTACAAGAGAGCTAAACGTTTATATGAGTTTTGGAACCGAACTAAAAGCGCTAGTGCACCTATTTAGCTGGAGCTTACTAAGACCGAGCTAATAAAATTGGTTCCAGTAACAACCCTATACATAACCGAACTTATTAATTCGATTTCATTTAGTTCGAACTGAACGGTGCATTCCCTGCGTAGGACAATACCAGAAAAAGGGTAATTATTTCAAATTTGTCATCTTGTTGTGTATATGTAAATCACAGGCCTCAACAGATAGGATGAAGGGCTATCATTACACCCAGTTTTAATTTACCACTGATATGATTTACACCAAAGAGATCAAAGAAGAATAACGAGTCATGGTTCTTATCACTAAATTGGCCACGTACACACAAATCGAGCGCATTTAAGCGCTCGATTTGTCAGAGCCTTTTGTATTCTTGAAACATTTTTACAATATGAAATGGTGTTTCTCTTTTCCTCGCAAAGAACATGTTACTGTGAGAACATGTGGTGTTTAAAGAACATGTGGTGGCACCTGCTGTTTGAAAAGCGATGCCACCTCATCAGCCATTTGGACAGGGATATATATATATATATATATATATATATATATATATATATATATATATATATATATATATATATATATATATATATATATATATATAATCGTTGAAGATACTGAGGATGGAGACAACGTAACAAGACAAGTAATTAAATAACGGCAGATGATATAAGAGCCATGTCGGGTAGACCCTGGTGCGACCATTGATTAGAACTGACTTTTAATTTTCTGAGAAGTTTTTTCCCGATGATGCCAACATTGCTTGTAAAACGCGCATCGAGTGTAGAAATAAATATTTTGGTGGTTTCTGGAAATTACTTCAGTCTCATTATTTTTATTCCTACGGCTGTCGCCGCCTCTCCGTCCCCAGTTTCCCATCTCTTCTTTCGTAACATGTCTCCTCCTCTAGATCTCTTGCTCTCATATCGTCATCTACGTCATCCCTCCAGTCTTCTAGGCCTTCCTCTTTTCCTTCATCGGGTGGCATCCACTCTTTTTTCTGGGCCATCTGTTTTTCGGCATCCTTTTTGTATGACCAAACCAAATCAGTTGTTTCCGTTCAACTTCTGTCTGCAATATCTCTCTCTATATTCATATTCTCTCTAACGACCTCGTTTCGGATTCTTTCAAGTCTCAATGTTTTGCAGCTTCGTCTTAAGTAATCCATCTCCGTAGCCAGAAGTTTTCTCTTATTGGATTTACTTAAGTCCCAAACTTCCGCACCATATGCTGTGATGCTTTGGACAATGGTCTTGTAAAAGTGCTTTTTCGTTTCTCTTATTATATATTTTTCCTATAGGAATGAATTACAACAATGTAAAAATCAGTTTATCCCGGTTGGGTAATTAAATTTCGATTTTATCTTTCTGTGGAAATTGTTAGTACTTACCTGCTAAGAGTTGCCAACACCTTAACTGTCAAATAATAAAACAATATTTATATAACTTCCCAGAAAATACCTCACCAAAGGCGTCCTTTTAGGGGTTATAAATATCTACAATTAAAACGTGTCATTTATTCTGTGAGAAATTTATGGTCCTTGACAGTAATTCGCAACAATTTAGGAACACCCTGTATATTCGTTTCTTTTGAGGGGATACACAAAAGGGAGTAAGTATACCATTACCGCCAAATGAGAAAATACTGACATGTATCCCCTTATGATGCTCATGAGTCGGATGACATTTGATCCCCTTTCTTTTGTTTTGTTGTCTACTGTTGAGATACTAAAGAAAAAACTTTGTTCTGTATACTTGGGGTTGATGCAGGCCCGTATTTTTTCTATAATAAAATACTCTTTTATCGTTGCCGATTGAGCAGGACATTTGATGGTCTACTCATATCTTGTCCATATCTATATATTTTTACATTTGGTGTAAATCGACCCTTTTTAAATACTTAACCAAAGAAAATTAGATTTTTGAGAACATGTTTATTAAAATCAATAAAAATAGAAATTGTGTGAACGTCATTTTTAAAGACTTCGTCGCAGGATTCACTAATACCTCCTTCTAAATTAATGTTTCTTAGAAAACGCTTTCGAAAGAACATCTGCGTGAGGCGTTTATTATCGGCCGATAGCACAAACCTCTAGTATTTTTTCTGAAGCGTGTTAATAGAAAAAGGACCAAATTTCGACCGTAATAGAGTAAGTACAATGCTTTTGTGCATACACCTGTCCATCGGACAGGTAGAAGGTAAAGAGAAGTAGATGGCTATGGCTCGTGTTCGATACTCACCTGTTCCACGGCCAGAGTTGTCTATAGCGCGTTCAAGCTCGGTAGTGGTGTAGCGCAGCAGTCCATAAATGCGCGCGTTTAGTCATGTGTTTACTATTTGAAAATAGAGGAACTATCTCAGATTAAATTTGATGGAACAAAAAATTACGGTTTTTTTTGTAATGTGTATGACATTTATTAAGTTAGTGGTAATTTAAATCGAGTTGGTGTGCTAAAGTTTTCTCTAATGTAATTTATTTGTGATACTACACGTACGATTTTAGTGAAGACGAGTCAACATGTGCAGTAAAGAGCAGTTCTCGGAAATCATGGATAAGATCCACTCGGTGAGTGACAGCTTTAATAATTATTTCAAAAATAACTTAAACCTGCTGGATACTTATTCTGGCGCCAAATTATAAAATTTATGTGATGGTTTCACTAAGCAGACATTCTCAAAGTTGTTTCATGATACAATATTTTTCCTTCAATATTATATATTACAGTAGTCAACGTCACCTATTATTAGATCTGATAATCTTTGTATAATTATTATAGGATTTACTATTTTGTCATCAATGGTCCACATGATCAAAAAATTATATAGAGGCATATATTGAAAATACGAACCAGAAAACAGCATAAAAATATTAAATTATAAAAAATAATGTTTCAGGAGTATTTGCAAAAATGTATGCAATAATGAAAAAGTAATATCACTATTATGCTGTTGTGATACCGCAAAATACAAAGTTGTAGGGATTATCGTCAGAATTATCTACATTGACATCAGAAAATAATGTATCTATTGATTAAGTATATAAATATTAATAGCACGTATTATCAGTGGCTAATAGTTTATGTGCGTATAATCCAGATTCCCGCTCTTAATAATGAAATTATTAAATTTCAGACAAAATATAAAATTTAGCAGAAATATGAATTTCATATTTACATACACCAGTATTCATATTTAAACAAAAATGTACATACGCTAATCTATAAGAAAATATTTCTAATATATTATTGTCATTTCTTAAAATAATTGTTTTTTTAGATATAAGAAAATATTGCATGATGAGATAAAACATCTACTAATTTATTAATAATACATACTATACTAAAATCTAGAACATGGCAAATTATTTTATAATAATTTTTATATTCCTATATTACTAATAAAGGGTTTTGAGATGGCTTCCCGTTTGAACAAATATTCTTAACAGCCTCAGATAGTATTATCAGTAAATGCAATATTTTTGTGATTAACTAGTTTTTAAATAATTACAAGTTTTAAGGAAACTGAACTAGCCGATGAAAATGAAACTGTTTTCTGCATTCTCTTCAGAAGTTTCTTGAGATTAACCTACCCGAACCATTTTGTCACAACGGAGCTTAAGGTTGGGATTTTGTAGAGTGAGAGGCAATTTTTATTTCAACCGCACGGAACAGGCCTATTAGAAAATTTTGGGACAAAAAACTTATATTATAATTATCACTATGATATATCTTATCCCAAAATCCCAGCCATAAAAGGGAATTTACAGCATTTAAACTGAAACCGTTCCAAAGTTGTGAAATTTCTTATTATGATATTTTAATAAAATTAAATATTATACTATAAAATTAAATATTACAAGAAACAATGAATATTCTTGAATATTACAAGAAATCACATTATTAGATATGATAATTTTTACATAGTAATAAAATTATTATAGCATTTACATTATTCATTCACAGTCCACACGTTCAAAAACATTTTCCTGACTTCCAAGTATGAACCAGAAATATACTTATTAAAAATATAAAGATTGTCTCAAGTGTATTTGCAAAAAGTAATATATTAATTAAAAGGTAAGAACACAATAATTATGCTGTGATGTTAGCGCAAAATACAAAGTTAGAAGGGATTGAGGGAACTATCTATATTGACATTGGAAAAATAATGTTTCTGATGATTATTAAAATATTAATAGCATTATTAATCTAACGGTTCATGCAATCAATGACTAATATTTTCTTTGGATATAATCCAGATTCCCGCTCATAAAGATAAAAATAAAAAAATCATACATAAATAATAATATAATATAAAATTATTCATGCAAATTAAATTTAGCAAAAATATACAAGTAACTGATAAATTCAATATTTCTTAAGGCTGGCGTTTCTATCTAAAATCCTCGGACAAGTCGATTTTTATTTTCAATTCCGCTTATTTTGATGTAATATACAATAAGATGGCACTCTAGGTGTTCCGGATGTGACGTCATCGATAATTTTTTTAAATAGCAACAATATATTTTTCCGGCAGATTCTTGTAGACGAACTCTTTATGAGTTTGGCAATAGCACACTTATTTATTTATTATATTATTTATAAATTTAATCATCACAATTCTACTAATACACAAAAATACCATACTGCTGTATTAAAAATAACAATTGGAAGAAGTGTGCTATGGCGCGCTTGAAACAAAACACTAAGTTGACAGTAAATAATGCTGTTACTGTCAAAAGTTTTGTTAATCATTGCAAAAATATGTTATCCGAAAAAGAAAGAATAGAAATATTAAATATGATAGGCTATGGTGATTTTGCGGGTTAAATCAAATAAAAAAGTTTGTGATATGTTCAATTCGAAATATGAAGGTAAGAACGTCAGTCAGTCAACAGTAAGTAGGATTGAAGGGAAGTATAGAGAGGATGACACTGTCAGAGATATTTCGAGAAGTGGATGTACCAGAATTATTAATGATGAAAATAGTTTAAACATTTTATTGTCCGTCCATGAAAATCGGCATACGAGGACGCGAGGAATTGCAGTTAACATGGAATTAAAAATTTTTCAGTTCACAAAATCATTATCAATTAAATTAAATCATTCAGATCGCCGTATTCGATTCTGCCAGGAAATATTGGAAATTTGTGTTGATTTATGCGTATTAAATCACACTTTTTTAACAAATTCGATTTTATTTTCGGACCAGGCGACGTTTTCCTTATATGACGTTGTGAACAGACAAAACTGCAGATACTGGGATAGTGACAGGCCAGATTGGGCAATTGAGACTCACATTCAATATCCACAAAAAATAAATATGTGGGCGGCTATTAAAGGAAGTAGGATTTTGGGATCATATTTCTTAGAGGGAAATTTAACCGGAGACACTTATTTAGATTTTCTCCGCAACGACTTAATCCCTGCTCCTGCCGTATTGTTCCCAAATATTGACGATCCAGACCTTCAAACCAATGAAACCTGGCATCAGCAAGATCGAGCACCCCCTCATTATGCAGTAAATGTTCGTCAATATTTACACGAGGTGTTCCCCGGGCGGTGGATTGGTCGAAGAGGGCCTCTGGAATGGCACGCTCGATCGCATGATTTAACTCCATTGTATTTCTTAATTTGGGGTTACTTGAAAAGAAACTCCCCACAACCGAGGAATCTGGAAGAACTGAATGAACGAATACGGCACCACATAAGAGCAGTGTCTCCGATTGTTTTAAATAATGTGTGGGCGGAAACATTCACTCTTTTAAAGTTGTGCTTAAGAGAGAACGATAGCGACCGTTCTCTCTTAAGGATAGCGACCGGTCTCTCTCTTCGAACATTTAATATAGATTAATATATATTTATACCTACGTTCCTATTCTTTTTCATCTTCATATAAATATATATGGAGACATTTATGTTAATCTGAAATAAAAAATAATTTCTGGAATTGAATTTTATAATCAAGGATTTCGTTTGATGACATATATTTATTAAATGGGGACAGAACAATTTATTCCCTTAAAATAATTACCCTTTAGTGCAAAATGTTAAAGCTATCAAATCAAATTGAATATTAATATTTATTTAAAGGAAATATAAGAGGAAATATAAATAAGTACCTAATATATTGTTTCTTCCTACTATAGCATTTCTTCAATATTATATCGTCTCCAAATTCTTGTTGGGCTACATCAAAGTTGTCTTCTATATTTTATTAGTAGCAATAACGTTTAAATCAAATTTGACTGTGGTGGCGCTAGACAAGTTCATTTAAGGTTGGGATTTTGTAGAGTGATAGGCAAATAGATGCATATATTTTGGTTAAGTATAAATAATTAAAAAGCTACACTTGTAGCTTTTTAATTTTGATTATCAGATTTAATTTTGATTATCAGGTCTTAATCTGATATATCTTTGTATCTCACTATACAAAATCCCAACCTTAATACCCACAACATAAATGTGTAGCTGAAACCTCAGCTTCGGATTCAGCATTCAGCATCCCAAAAAACATATTATGAAACTGAAGAAATCAAAACTACGACAAAACTTACTGTATTATTTATAGTAATTTAAATAGTTAATTCATTATTATACGTAGTTATGGAAAACTCTTATTTTCACAACTAATTGCACACGTACAAATTTAAAATTCTACAGGAATAAATGCTGCTTGAAATATGTATATGTTTTCAATATTTTAATTTAGGTATAATATATTTTTCAAGGAAGACGTATCAAAAAAGTGATCAAGTTAAAAAAAAATAGATATTATCCTAGCGAAAAGGACGAAATAATATTGCACAGTGTTACAGTTACCGTAGAAAAGTTATCACTAAATTATTATCAGTGATCTGTATAACTTCGTATGTTGATTTTTGAAGTAAAGTGTCATTTTAAATTTATTTTAATTTAATTTTTTGCCTAGGGCTTTCTAGAGGTGAAATATTTAAGCAGATTTCTTAAAATATACGACTAATTTCTCTTTTCATTTGGATAATAACTATAAGCTAAGAGCAACCATGTAAGTGTACGTGAAACTACTATTTTTATATCACTTCATATCACTATATATGAAGAACAATTATATTTTTTCTAATTTTGACATATAAAGTGAGTCTTTTCAAAACCCTATGACGTTAGGAAACGTCATACTTTTAACAACCAGTTACGAAAAGTAAAATATTACACAACTCGTTGTGTAAAGTTCATTACATAGTAGGTTATTTAGACCTGACAAGCTATGAAAGTGACGAGCTGTCACACCGTTACAAACTACTGGATTGTTTTTAAACGTATAAAATTCAGAGTTTTCTTCACATAAAATATAAAATTGGTGAAAATTTAAAAAAATCTTGAAACACGTTGGGAGACACTATTTTGTGTAACTCGCAGCCTTTTGCTCGTTACACAAAATGGTACTTTTGTCAACTGGTTAGATAAATAGTTAATATTGCTAACAAAATTAATTTTATTCCACTGGCACTGTCAAAAATAAACAGTGCTTTCAGGCATAGTATTTTGCGTTACTAATTGCTTTATTTGCCTTTTAACTAGATTCTATAGTAATGACACTGTGACTCAATTCACGATACCGGATTTAATATGATACTAATTCAATTTGCTGGCTAACTAAATTATAGAGTCCATAAAAATACTACACGTATTGGTTATAGATAATTGAATTACTTTGCTATTTGTATGAGTAAACTAACAATCAGTCTTGCAACACAGACCCGTATACGAAAAATAATCATTAAAAATAATTACCTACTGTTAAAAAGTATATATCAATTTTATTTTCATTTCATACATTAATAAATATATTACGATAAAATATATGTATATAACTAAATGTCTGTCTGTTATTTATAACACCCTGTATGCGAACATAAATAGTACTGTAAAATCTTGTAAATGAGAATACTAATCAAAATTTACTGTAAAAATGAAACGTGTAAGGACTTGTTTATTCTTAAATTTGTATTGCAGGTTGTTGCAACACAAGGACATTGCGCTAAAAACATTGTTAATCGATATTTAAAATAAGTATATTTGTATGTAACCAGCAATTTAGCAATAATGATATGCAGAAAAGAAAATTAAAAATATTATTTTTAGATAAGATTACTTTAGACAATGGCACATTCTCTTTACACAATGATACACGTTATCCAGTCACTTTGCGTACAACATATTAACTAACTATAAAATAATATTACAATCAAAATTATGCCTCAAAAATATATAGCAGTCCTTTGTCAGAGTACCTTGTATCCATGCAACACAACATAATTCCCTATGTAAATATTAATTTGAGACTTAGTTATTTTCGAAACATTTGTCTTTATTTTGCATAAAACAAACATAATGTCTTCCTCGTTATAAACTAATATCGACCTTGTCACCTTGACATGCATTTTAACACACGAATAATATTACAAAAATGTTGTGAAAATGCGGAATTGAATTCCAAACAAATTGTATAAGAGTCACATTAATAACTATTGAATAATGTATACTAAAGATTAAGATAATATATAGATTTAGATAATCTGTTCTAAGGCATATTTAATGTTCTCGATTATTTCGACAGATATTATATATGTAAGAGCTTCTTGGAAATGTCAAATTAGTCCACGTGAATCGACCATAAAATATGGACGTGGAAGATATACCTACCTCTGGTATAGAAGGTCACTTCGCTACCTTTCAATGATAACACACCATCTGATCAAATCTCGATCATAATGTGAGTAATAATGGATGTACTAATTAAGTTTTACATGTAAGTCAATATCTGTGCAAACTTTAATTCTAAAGCTAGCTGCTTACCAAAAATTGGCGCATTATCGTGGAACTCAAAATTAGAAATTTTCCGAATTTAATAATTTCAATGTGGCGGCCTATATTATAGGACGCTCTTAATATCTTACAAAGCGGTTGCCTGAGGAGACAACGAAGCCATATCCATTAATGTTTTTTAACCCAAAAATACTATATATCGTCAAGTAAGCCAGGGGTCAGGGAGTTCAGGACGCGTAAATACCGTTTTAAATGGGTCAACAAATTTGACTGTAAGATCCGGTTCATTATAAGTCTTTTTTAAACTTACTAATTTTTCCCCTCGTCCGCCCTTCGGAACACCCCCAACTTTGGGGCAATATTGCTCAAAAATATATTTTATTACCAAAATTAATATTCTTGGAGTTATAGCCGAGGGAAGTAGAGCATTGTACCGCATCATTTCTGAATACCACCGGAGAAATTTAAAAAAATGGTTTATTTCCTATTACTACCAAAAACGAAGCTGCTCCACAAGAACCAATGGCTAAAATAAGGTGCAGATATACAAAAGGCTTCAAAGTTAAATAATATTACATCATGAAAATTATTAAAGAAGAAAACTTACAGAAAAGCCGACTTATTTTTTCCGCTGAAGCAAGCAAGGGTTATAAATGACAAAATAATTGCGGCATATATCTGAAAAATCACATAATGTTAAATGTTCGTCCTTATGGTCTTATCTTAACCAATTTGCAGTTATGTAAAAACAGTAATGTAGCTATTTAGTAACTAGTTGGGAAAAGTACTACTTTTTGTAACGAGAGATTTGTAGGTTGTAACGGTGTGACAGCTTGTCACTTTCATAGCTTGTCAGGTCTAAATAACCTACTATGAAAAGAATTTTACGAAACAAGTTGCATAACATTTTACTTTTAGTAACTGGTTGTGAAAAGTAAGAGGTTTCCTAATGTCAAAGGGTTTTGAAAAGTGCCACTTTAAATGTCAAAATTAGAAACACAATATATTCACAAGTCCTGAAAGGTTGTGGTTAGAAAGTGACAAACAGTTATGGAGTTAATAAATCGGTCACAGGATAAATAAATTTATTCAATTTTGAGATACATTGAAGAAAAAATAATAATTAAATTTCTACTAATTTTGGAGGTTAGTTTTGGATTTAGAATTTTTTTAAATCACAAGTGAGTAAAGCATTGTTTAAAACGTTACTACACGTTGAATAAGTCAAAATTGAATAATAGTTATTTATACAAGTGAATTAAATCATTGTTTATTCACAAGATATTCTTCGAATTAATAAACAAGTAAGTATAAGTCACGAGTTCTATAGACAATTGTATCTAATTTTGAGCTATTTAATTTAAATTTTTAATTTTTTTGAATTACAACGTCAAAATTGAAACAATTTGGATAAATAAACTAATGTCAGTTGTGTCAGATTGAGGTAGAGGATTAGTTTTCTAATTACTAATTTCTAAATTACTGGTGAATAAAACGTTGTTTCATTCACTAATATGGTGTAGAATAATTGACATATGTCAAAATTGGATAATAGTTATTTATACAAAAGTGAATTAAACCATTGTTTTTTCACAAGAAGAAATTGTTCTTCTTTCAGCCTAAATTCGTAGAGTAAATAAAGAGGTTTTTTTATTTGATAGGTCACAATTTTAACAATTTTGACATAAATAAACTGCTGTTAATGGTGTCATATTACTAAAGTAGTTGATAATTTTTTTTAACTAATACGCGTTGTATAATTGCGTCATAATATGTCAAAATTGGGTTAAAAATTTAAATACATTGAACAGATTAATAAAATCTGTATAACCAAAAAACAACAGCTTAGTTATAATTCAAGATGTTTCTTGTCACGTTTTAGTCATCATTTATATCAGTAGCACTTTCCTTAAAAATACTTATAATTAGATAAATGGTCTATAATTAGCCAAATTAACTCGAAAATCATGTTTCTATTTAAATAGGTGCTGCTCTACAGGTTGGCTTAATTGCACTCGACGGCTCATATTTTGGTATGTGATAATAGCATAGGTAATATAATTTTCACTTTTCTAGAACTAGAAATTCTAAATGGGTAATAATTATAATAGGTAGCCTAAAATTATTCTAAACGACATTTTTCGTAAATCCGTGGTTCAGCCTACATTTTTTAAACGTACCTCACTTCAACAACGGCTGTTAGGTATTTCAATATAGATCTCCAGTAGCGGAAGCATGGCATTAAATGACTGTTTGAGCATATTTGGCTATTTTTGAGCAGTGTGCATTGGATTTTATCGTTTATCGTTGATTGAAGTGGACGAGTTTATGCAGTGGTATAACCTATGTGAAATTATTGTTATAGTAAATGACATACTGCAAGTGATATTAAGAAATTAATTTAATAAGAAATAATTGTAGTTCTAAAGAAAATAAATACTTACTATAACTTATATTTAACAATTTCCACAGTGGAAGCTTGTTGAGCCTCCAATTTTCATTACAGCACAAAACCGGAAATGGCAGGTTGGGTAGCCTGAGAAGATTTGTCAATAGTTTGTTTGCAGCACCATCTTCTAATCATCTTCGAATCGTCTTTTCATTGATAAAATTAACGATCTAAAATTGTAGTTATTTGAAAGTGTTTTCCAAGAATTTATCCTAAAATTCCTTGTATATAATTTATTTGTAATCTATCCTCAAATATTTTCTATTAGATTCAGGTCTGGAGTTTTCGCTGGCCAAGATAGTAAATATATTTCATTCTCATTTATTCACTGCCTTACAATATTGGAGGTATGAAAGGGATAACTATCCTGAAATAATAATACTAATTATTATTTGGTAGTAGAAGGATACTGAGATCTGGTTTGTGACGTGTTGAAAAATAAAATTTTCAGGAATTACTTGTCTAACACACGGGAACATTACATCACGTATAATGTCCCCCTGTTAAGCGCCCATCAATTTTCCAACACACCATATATTAACCATACATTAACTGAAAGGCGACCACTGCGACTGATATGCCATACAATCTACATACATTCTTCTTGATACCTGCAGTTTCTAAGTCTGTAAACTCTTCGCATATGGTTTCTACTTGACGGAAAGTTTCTTTAAGCAGAAAAACTATGGCCATTGTATCATATTCATGTCTAATTTGGATTGTATCTTCAAATTTTGAGACTTTGGACGGGCCTTATCTATATATATTTCTTGTAAGGATTGGATAAACCGAATCACGAAATGTTACAAAAATTGTCAGATGGTTGCAATTTAATCGAGATAACGGGTGATATTCAGGTGTTCCTCAGGGATCAGTCATTATTTTAATAACACAATTATTAGTAACGTTACTATTTCTTTTTATACCAAAGACATCTAAATCAAATCGCGTTGCCGCTATTTCCGTTACCTATATAATAGTATAATGCCTTTGACTGAATTGTTCAATTAACGATAAAGCGTGTTATAGCATACTCGTATGGCTCGCATGTTTACGTGAGAACTTGTGAACTTTTTACTTGCAGCGAAATAGAAATAATTGATAAGCTATTGAATGCTTTTACGAAAGTAAGTTATGAGAAACTCTCATTTATTATAATACAAGAGGTTATTGTTGTGCATGGAACTAAACATTTTATTCATTATTTGATTGATTATACTCGAATACGTCGTGGATTATAATCTAGTTTAAGACTGGTTCTTGTTCAACTAGAATAGGAGAAATAGGACAGATTTTGTTAAACATGTTTTTTTGCTGTATACATATTTATAGGATACTATTTTATAACTATTTACATCTGATAATCAACTGCCGTGATTATACAATAATTTTAACAATTATAAGCACAAAAAATATTTTAAAGTCACATAACGAATGAGTTAGTAGACCTTCATTCAGCGCACTTACAATAATTGATACATAATTTATAACTTTCATCACCTGGACATCCATTTTGACATTATCGATGGATTTTGACATGATGTTATTAATTGTCATCATATCGTCATTGTCATAAATCTTATTATTTACTATATTTTTTTAATTATAGCCAACGTAGGGTAGTGTAACAAATGAAGATTATGTTGCTTAGCAACGAGTTACCAATTGTTCAACAATAGTGTTAGCGTTTTGTCAGTATGAGTCGTAAAAAAGCTTTATCTGCCGAAGAAAGAGGAATAATTCAAGCTTTTCAAACAAGAATGCTACTCCAATCAAGAAATCGGCAGAAAAATGGGATCGGCGTCAGCTCAGCTTAAAGTCAGCACGGTTCGAGCGCATCTCTGTCTATAGTACCCCACCACGTACATTCCCAGTATTTATACTGAAATCAGACTGCGTATTGACAAATTTACATTACAAACTCTCAGAAGTGAAGTATTATTATCACAATGGCATACCCAACAGCGTAAAAGTTATCGAAATCAACCTGTTTGCGTATGTACTTATATGTTTTTGCAATTAGTCATCTTGCATAATTAAGCCATAATCTAAAAATTTTGAAATTTCCTATAAAAAACACCCACGACTAAGATAAATCTTCATACATTTTTTATGATTAATTTTCGTAAATATCTTGATTTCCTTAAAAGAACATAAAGTAACTTACATCCTAAAATTGAAAACGATGGAAAAAATGGAAAAAAATATTTAATTTCTGAAATGAAAAATTAATTTTACTTAATTTTCGTTAATAATATCTTATTAATTTTCGTTAATACATAAAATATATATTTTCGCAGATATTTCGACTTTTTCATTACGAACTAATGGTTCATATAATCAAATAATAAAATAATATGTTTCGATCTATGTAGACAATAAATTGAATTAAGCAAAGTTGATTTAATATTGTTATCGACTGAGGTCTAACTTGTTGAGGTAAATCTTTTACACCACCCATTTCCCATTTCTTTAACTAGTCACCTTACATCACCGTATTCAATCATCATTAATAACTACGTCAATTTTCTCCTATACAGTTAAATATGCCATTTTAATTCATACTTACTTGCTTTTTAAATATACAATTCATCACCTGATGAATTCAAGAGAGAAATGGATTAAATTAATGGTTAAAATTACTCATCTGAGAATGTCTTATAATAAAAAAAAATTATGAAAAATACAAAAGTTTTTTTTATAAATTTCGTGCATACGATAGTTTTTGTTCGATTATGTATAATTTCTGTCATGAATAAAAGCTGCAATTTGCTTAACTTGATTTAGTTAACCATTCTCAAAAACAGTAAACAGACAACTCCTATTAGTACTGTTGGCGTTGGACTAAAAAAACTATAAGGTATTAAATTTTATTGAAAAATATGGTGGGTTCAATTTAAAAAAAATCTGTGGCCCAAACATAAATCCTGGAAAAAAAATTGTTGCGCCAATCAATGCGCTAAAAATAGGTTGACGTGTTCCATAATTATGCAAAAAAAGTCTAAGGAAAATATCACGCGTAAGTAATTTACAGGTTCGTAATGAATATATCTGCCGAAATATCTGCGAAAATATCGATTTTAGGTTTAAACAGATAATAAAAATAAAAAAATATAGATGGTGTTGTGACTAGAAAAAAGTAGTGAATCCCGTAGTAGTGAATCACCCTGTATCTCTGAAAATATTTTTAATATGAAATTTAGTGAATTTTATCCGAAAATATGTGCGATTTAGATTGCAGTATAATCTCTATACAAAAAAAAACCTGTATTCGAGTTTTATGCATGATTGTTTCCAATACTTTGGTTTTTAATATAATAATTAAAATACCGTTTATCAATATTATTTTGAAAATAAGGATAATTTTGTTATTGTTATTGACAGTGGCATTGACTTAATGTCAATGCCACTGTCAATAACAATAAAAAAATTATCCTGAAAAGGTATATACAGTTAGCAGGGCAACATGGGCAAACCGAAAAACGACTATGCCGAAAATTTTCCGCTTAATAGTCGCTAATTAGTTGTGAGTCGACTGAATTTGTCGTATTCTTGTTTTCTCCCGGGATGCCCTGCTAACTTGATGTGAAGTTAGCAGGGCAAATAGAATAAAGAAACAGGTATTTAATATTGATCGACCGTCTTTTTTTTTTGTCGCTAATTAGTTGCGATCCAATAACGTCGATACCATTTTTTTTAAATAACAAGTTGCCCTGCTAAATTTATATCAACTTAGCAAGTCAACGATGCTTAAAAATTTATAAAAAAATTAATGGATTACTTTAAACTACGTATTTTTTTGTCGCTAATTAGTTGCGATCGAATAACGTAGATGCGATTTTTTTTAAATAATAAGTTGCCCTGCTAAGTTTATATCAACTTAGCAAGTCAACAATGTTACAAAATTTATTAAAAAATTAATAGATTATCTTAACAGTAAATAACAGTACGTAGTTTCTTTTGTCGCTAATTAGTTGCGATGAGACCAAGGCGAAAGATATTATTTTGAAGAAAAGGGTATTTATAATCTTATACGGTGCTTGTCAAAAATTGTGCACTATACAGAAATTTTTTTATTTTCAAAACGTTTTCCACCAGTATTGCATTAATTATTACTTATTAATGCATAATTAATTTATATTTAAGAAATATTCAAATGTGCACATATTCAACATCATGCTTATCAGTTCTATATTTTCTTTCCACAGATACTTTTTTTAAAGTGATACTTCATTATTTTTATTTTAATATATATTTTATTATAACACTGCGGTATTCCTAAAAAACGGTGTAAGATATCGAGTGAAATATGTTCTATCTTTTTTAGAAAAGACAGGAATCGACAAATGTCAGAAAATTTTAAAATTTGGTAACTGTCAAAGATGTATAATTTTAAATATAATACGAATATTAGTTTAAACTTTCACGAGGATATTAGTATGAATTATTTTAATTTCTCAAAAATTTCAGTGTTGTCATTTCTTACTTTGTATGCTTGAAACTCGATAGGAATTTTTTAAATAAGTAGGTACTAAATTTTTACATCTCCTTTATATACACATCACTTCTTTCACTTTAACGTTTCTATGGCTTTATATTTTATTATCATTGCACTTTAATTGTAAATATTTATTTACTGACGGATTAATGAAACTGTAAACAATACTTTAAAAATTTCAATAATTCTCTGAAAGAAGTCTAAGAAGTCTCTGAGCTATTAAAAAGGGACAGTGTCCAAGGAAAACAAAACGCATAGCAAACCTAAGTAAGTAGATAGGTATTTATTTGCAGGATGGTCCTACTATTGCAAATACTGAGAATAGACTGCCTACCTGACCTAGCACTTGCTAGCAAATCTATCCTTATTTAACTTAATAACGAAGCGCTATGTATTGTCAATACACACCCTGAATTTGTAGTGGGGCGCGATAGAAAGAGAATCACTCGCTTGTAGGTTGGTGAGTTTAAGGTGACTCCGAGTGAACGTGGTTAGACCGAAAATTATGGCAATAATCGGCGAGGTCTTATTACAACGGCAACAACAGTGAGGGATATTCGTACGTTTATACGACTAAAATTCAATTATTGTGTTACATCAAGTCCATTAGGCGAAGAGCCGGAGATGATGCTTATGTACGAACTATCCGAAGAATATTAAAGAAATGTCTACACTTAAAATGAAAAAAAACTGCTCAAGAAGTCCCTTCTACTGCTATTTTCAGTGACGAAAAAGGGTTTAGTCTAGATTGATCTGTTGTATTTCAATATTGGTTTCTCGATTTAGGGCCGGAAGAACGAGTAATATGCTATCATGGGCCGAATTGACGAGATGGATCAGAAATTATTTTGGTGGCGATTTCAAGTCGAGGACAAGTGATGCTAGAAATTCTGGAAGGAAGACAGACTTCTTAAAAGTACCTGAGCTTAATCCAGAGACAAGTAGCATAATATTGCAGCATTATTTCCCGATCCATATTGGATATTTCAACACTCTAATGGACCAATTTACAGAGCAAGAAGAATCAACACATGACTGAATGGATATTATATTAACGTCCTAGAGTAGCCTGCTCTTTCCCCCGATTTGCATATCATAGAAAATTTATGGGGCCGGGTGAAGAAAGAGAAACATGGAGACAGACATGCTCATACCAGAGAGGAACTAATGGTAGTTATAAGAACCTCCTGGGAAACAATGATTTTTTAAATTTATTACATCATATATTATTAGTGGTTATTGAAAAACGAGGCGGACATACTTAATATTAATATAAAAGTTACATGATTTATTCAATGCATCTTCGATTTATTTATTGTAAGACCAATCAAGTGTCGCTTAGTAAATAATTATTAAAAAAAAATAGCTGGCATTTATATTAACTGGTACCTATATTTGTTGAAAATAAATGGCTAATATAACTCTGCTGCTGGTCACAATATCCCAAGCGATAGTTTACCAAAATAATGCCATATTCTGTACGGCACTGTATAGACCATACCAAATGGATATTGTTACTGCAAGTGACCTCGAACTTGCCAACAAATGAAACTTGTTACTGATACTTTCGAACAGTTGCAACTTCAATACAGGCAATATGCCATGTCCACGTCTACACCAATATAAAATCAAATCGTCTCAGGACTTTACTGACATTTAAATACCGCATGCCGCTCTATGCATGTCATTAACGCGTTTCGCTTGGGGCAAAAACACAGAAACCTACTAAATGAATCAGATCCAAGTACACCGACTCAATAATGGATGAATTGTGTAATTTTTAGTTTAGACACGACTCATTTAGTGCTGCATTAACGAGTCCTCTACAAAGTGTACGACCTCTTACCCACAGGAAAACGCAGTTGTTGCCACTCATGGGAAAGTACCTTCCACAGACAGAACATGATGGACTTTGTATGATAGCATTATAATTGTGCATTGAGTTATTCGGTTGAGTGACATCTCATTTAATTTTCCTTTTTATGTCTTAGGAAATAAATATTTGCTCAACATATTTTATGTTTTTTCAATATATCTCGCAAACGAAGCAAAATTTCGATATACTTTTTATGAAACTTTTTGTAGAGAATTGAATTGTCTATCTAAGTGGCCGAAAATGTTGAAACAAAAAGAAAAAAATACTTTATTAATATTTTTGCTTTTTTATCTATAACTTTTTATGGGTCTGAGACAGGCACAGGCATTGCTTTTTAAAAAAAAAGTAGACAAATTTCCTGGGTCAGAAATTGACCGAAATATCGACTAGAATGTAGCTTTTTTTAAAAAAATTTATTCTACTTATGAATATATTGTTTTTATTCTCATTTTGTTGAAACATTATTATTTTACCCAATCAAAAAAATTGTTTTAAATATATCAGTTGATAATAAATAACTATTCAATCAAATGTATGTAACTCTTATAAAAATAGTTTCATATTTTTGTCACATTTTTAAACAATCTATCTTAACTTTCCTAATTATAAAACAAAATTCAAATAATCGGTAAGGGACCGTTATTGTCGATTTGTCTAAGTATTCCTCTCATACAACGCATCAGAGGAATCGCATCATCCTTTGGACTACCACAGCGTTGATTTATCTAATTTTTCTGGATATACGCAATTGTTCTTCATTTTATGCTTTCCATCCGTTATTATAGAATTTCTGACTCAATATTGCCCAGAACTCTTCAACAGGGCGAGCCTGAGGGTAAGTTAGTGGCATTGTCTAGTTTCGGTACCAAGTTGATGTTGTGGGCCTCATACCAGTCCCTTGTGATTCTCACGTAATGGCATGAAGCAAGATTTGGCCAAAACTTTATTTCATCATGTGTAATCAAAAACTAAAGCAGAGAGATATCTCTGGATATAACGCTCTGCATTTAAGGGAGATGAGGCCAGCCTCATGAATTGCACACCATACCAAAAATTTTTCCTCAAACTTTTTTTTGCTTTTTAATCGCACATCATCAGGCACATTCTCGCAATAGGGAACTTTCCCGTTTTTTAATTGCATAAAATTTTCTAGCATACTGAAAAATAAGATATGCAAAATATGACGCCTTAATTCCCAATAATAAATTTGTTAAAATTATTAAATTTTCTCGCGCGAGCGACCCGTATTCCAATATAGTTCCAATGTCAAACATAGTTAAATATCGAACACATTCCTTTTGTTGTTTTGTACGATTTCGTTTCTGAAAAAAATATTACACACTAGATTTTTCAGTACATTTTTCATGAAATAACTCAAGTACCTACCCGAATTGTTAATAAACTGATTTGACGTTTACAAGTGATTGTGAGTGTTGTATTTTATTTCTATAGTCTATTTTACGAATCATGATTTTTTTCGTAGGATTTTCGATAAAATGATAAAACACTTTAAAATCTTATAATCACTCTGTATAATTTCCATGGCAAATATGAAATTTTCGAAAAGGAGGAACAGGATAGACAATGGGCTTTCCAACTGTAGAAAAATTACAGGGTGTTTCATTTGAAATAACAATGTTATCCTATTCAGTTTCTGTTTGCAGTCTTTTTTTTTTGCTAAAATTAGGTATTTCACATAATGTTTCTACAGGATGGTACATAAAATAGTGCCAAATTACTGAAAGTTCGGCATGGTCCCAGTTAAAAAAATATATGATTGCTGGATTCAACACTAATGGTAAAAAGAACCTCAGATCTCGAAATAGTTTTTTTTTTCTAGTTTTGACATTTAAGATGACAATTGATATTCAGGTCAAAACGTTGACGTTAGGAAACGTCTTACTTTCACAGTCATTTACGAAAAATTAAATATCACGCAACTGGTGTAAAGTTTTCTTCTCATGAATTATAAAATTGGTGAAAATTAGAAAAAATCTTATGTGAAACACGTTGGGAAACACTAATTTGTGTAACTCGAATCCTTTTGCGGAACGAGCGCTAGCGAGTTTCGTAGAACTCTGCTCGTTACACAAAATAGTACTTTTTCCAACTGGTTACATAAATAGCTATTGGATTTTCGACTTAATTCCTTTATTATCTTAAGAATCCACTATTTGGTCTTGCAGTTATAACTTTTTCACTCGTTATCAGATTCTCGAAACTTATATATTGAAGCTAAATCTCCAGTTAAGAAGCAGGGAGGATGATAATGGACTCAAGACAAAAAATCAATATACAGGATTACATTAAAAGTGACTAAAATGAAGTGATTAAAATCAACTTGCTTTCGAACAATTCGCTCATTCTGAATACTTCAAGGTGTCCTTGAAATGGGACCAAGCCGAACTTTCAGAAAATTTGCACTGTTTTATTTACCACTGTGTAGAAAAATTATGTGAAATACCTAATTTCAGCAATAACAAGGACTGGTAGACAAAGAATTGGCGAGCGAACACTCGAAAGAGAAACTGAATGTCAGATAGCAATCCAAATTTACGCAGTCCGAAAATTACAGCAAATTTGGCCGTGTTTATTTTGTTGATCAGCCTAGGTCAGAAGTTATGAAGTTATATAGGTTTTAAAAGGGTCAATATACCTACAATGCGACACCCGATATTCATTATTCATTACTCCGTACGTACACGTAACCTTAAAAATAACAAACCGTATAGAAAGCTGGAAACTTGAAACTGATCCTTAGAAAGGATACATAAATCAAATGCGTGTTCTGCCTCAATATGCATAGATCAAATATTGGTCATTTTTGTGGGTTAGATACGGTCAATGCATACGGTCAACTTTCGCGGGTGCATTCGATGATACAATAACAAGTAGGAGGTAAATTATCATGCACGCAAACACACTTTCCCGCTAATTAATGCAAGTGAATATTCTTGTAAAGTAATGGGGACGGAAGTGGAGTAAGTTAGTAAAAAAAGTACAATATTATCACATACAAACTATATCGTAATAGAATACCATAATCAGGAAAACCATTTTTAGAAAGCACCATTATGCATCGTTATGAAATTTCAAGGGTTGTAAACTTTGAACTTGAAGCTATGCTTCTTCTTCTATATTAATCCCCTGAAAAGGCATAGAAAAACCTTATAGTGCAATAAATTAATCATAAAAGAATACGAATTGAAAAAATGTGTAAAAGCAAGGAATCTAGTGACGTAGTAGTTGAATATACATCTACAAGTCCCCTAAAACCGAAGCTGTTCTACGCCCGTTATATTGAAAAACGGCGGTTGATTTTCAGATGTTTGTATATAAATCCTGTACCGTTGCAGATAGGTAAAAATGTTTAGGTAATAATCTGGAGCCATGGAACCTTGAGATCACTTTTGACACATTGGACCCAGCCCCTAGTAATTTACTGAAACTCATACTATCATGTGGTTGCAAATCGGGATGTACAAAACGTTGTGAGTGCTCATCCCCTGCTCATGGTGAAGATATATCATAATATATTTCACGTCGCCATCAAAGCCGTCTAGACATGACTTTTGTTTGCACTTTTGTGTTTAAAAGCTAAAACCAAAGTTATGGTTCCTCACCTTTAGAAACATCGAAACATCGAAATTCGTAAGTCGTCTACAGTAGTCCTATACAGGGTGGTTCTATGAGATTAAATGTGAAAAACACCCCCTTTTTACATAATATCATATTGTATATCAATTGCATAATCTACACAATTTTACGTTCTTTTACGCCGAAGCTCAGCAATGTAAGACATCGAGAAATATATTTATTAATAATTTAAGTCCGGGCAACACGCAATTAAATAGACAACCGTAACGCTTGCCTAATGCTAGTGAATTAGACCTTAATTTTTCGACATTTTCCCGCTTTATATCGCGATAGATACTTTAATCACAGTCTGATTAAAAAAATAACGATTTAGAGCATAATTTTAGCTTCCTAATGCATGCATTATTTTTTAATTTGGATAATTATATTTTTTTTTTGCTGATTTATATAAGAGGAAGAAATTTCTCACTCAACGGTAAGAGCGCGTGCCTAGGATGCACCTAGGTCTACTATCGCTAGCATTCTCTCAGATGCAGATTTTCTGATTGATTATTAGTAGGAGAATTTTCACTTGAATAAAATTCACACTTAGTCCAAGAGCTGGTGTCCAAAATGTGCAAGAGGTTTCTCAAATCTAATTTTTTGAGATTAGGTTACTTTTAATAAATGATGAACTGAGAGATGGCGTATAAATGCGCGCAGTTACCGTTCTCACATCTATAGACTGCTGATTGACGTGGTCCTGTCATAAATGAGTCTGACTGTCTCGTTTATAGTTTTAATTAATGTTTTGGAGAATTTCAGCCTTGATAAATCACTTTGACACATGTCAGTTTTTTGACAGGTATAAAGTAGTGCCGGCGCTACATGTCCCCATGTTTTGTTGTTGCCACGTGTTGTTGCCACGTGACTGTTGGATTCTTGTTTTATATAATATTTTCTCGTTTTCTATAAATTTTGAACTTAGAGAAAAGAGTTTAGAGACATTAATTAATATTACAACTTTGCGAGCGTCCCAGCGCCAGGTGTCCCGGTACCGGAAGTGCTGACTCTACAGTTACCTTCCATCACTAAAAAGTACCCTAATCTCAAAAAATTAGCTTTGAGAAAACTCGTACACATTTTGGACGCCAGCTCCCCAACTGTTACTATTTGGGGAATAAAATTCAAATAATCTTGAAAATTGTCGATAAGGCCATTTTGACGTTTAACTTTAATTGTAGAAATTGGAAATCGATTGGAAATGAATATAATATACATTATTTATAAAAAAATTAATATAAATAATTTTTGTTTAAATTTTTTATATCAATATATTATAATGTACTATTTATATTACTTTTAACTATTTTTAACATCATATTTGTGTGTAAATATTGAATGTGGGTAAATAATTATAGAAACTAACGTTTTCATAAATTGCGTGTCATGATTTATGTTGCACATGTGATTAAAATATACAATACTTTAATTACCCAAATATGTTTTAATCCAAGTCAAACGAAGACGGGATATTTATATTACTTGAAATTTCGTAGAGACAATGTTATTTAAAGCCACTAAAATGATAGGAGTAATAATACAAAATTACTGTGTCAATTTCATATTTCTCAAATAATTATATTTCTCATAATAACCATTGTCGTTATCTGCATTAATTATACTATATTCACTAGTTATGTGTATTGACCTCCTGATGATGTGTACACGTGCTTAGAGTCTTATCCGATTATGACGCATGTGTGACGAATTCGGGCCGATCTTGATTAAAAGAAAGTTTCGCTACGTGAAAAGTTAAGCTTAAAGATCGCACTAAAGATTTTATTTTAAATTGCAATTTCTCTTGGGCAAATATTTTCTAATCGGCAGGATCACTCATATTACTCGCATAGCAGCAAAGATGTTGTTGTCCTAAACGAACCAGTAGCCAAAAACAAATATAATGTATTTTATAATTTTTGCATAATTTTCGAGCTTATATTGCTTCTATTAAATGAATTGAAAAGTAAATATTTCTCTATTTCTTATTGAAATAACGGTATAATACAAATTATCTACTCGGTGATGCCATAAAATGATTCCAAATCAATAAGTCCAATGAGGCGAATATAGTCCTTCAGGAATCTATCGTCCTTGGGTGTGGAATGATAAAAATATAAGGTATTTTAATAATAAATAATTATTTGAGAATTTTTTTCCCGCAATTATTTTAAATCGTTTAATCTCTGTTTGTAAAAATTTAAATTCAGTCTTGTCAGCGTGGCGTCCTAAATAATATATCAACACTATCGAATCTAACAGTATTACTTAATTTGTCGAAACTTTAGCAAAGCAAAGACAAGTTGACGTAATGGGGTCCTTCATAGTATAAATTTCAAATCCATTTTTTTATATATAGGAAAAAACAAATGTCAGAATTTGGTTATATGAGTATATTCTTTTATGTAAATACTGTTTTGATTGACCTACATATGTGCCTAAGTTTATAGAGCAGGCTGCACATATTTTTGTATTTATTATTCGAAGTTATCAAAGTTAAAAACTGTTATACCCTGTATATTAATATACTATATCAAACAGTGTTAAAGCCTTTGTCCAGAAAGATAATTAAGTAAACTTCTCCCTTATCATATACGATCTGTGTGATATCAGTCATTCTATGTATTATATCTAATATCTTTGGTTGTATATTTTTCACATATTACGCTCAGGAATTGCTTCTTTCTATTCTCTAATCGGTTGTATTATTTTCAGCGATAGTTTTTCAAATAGTTTATATAACATAATTTAAAAAGATATACATCAACAGTGGTGGACGCGTTTTTTCAATTGCTATAACAATATATACTAATCTATTTGGCTCCTGGGGCCATTGAAGAACAACGCCCCTGACAAATCCGATAATCATGAAGCGCCAATAATGGCAGGTGAAGCATAAATATTACCAGCCAGGAAATTATACGTAATAATAAGATTCCTATTAGCACCTGTATGCTACACGTTTTATCTAGCTATAATTATTGTGTCGCCTAGTCAAGAAAAAAATCAGTGTTCAGAATGGCTGAGAAATTACATAGCTAGATTTCAGACACGCAGACACTTAAATAAAAGCTACTTGGCTAGTGCCTACAGATAACATATTAACAGGGCTTTGCTGTTAATATCTGCCAACGCGTTGTGTACGTTCTTATCAGCTGGATATTTGCATTGAAAATCTTTTATCTAGATGTCAATGAAATGATTTATTTCGCTACTACGGTACACTGGCCAGATTAGAGTTACGTTTTATGGTGGCTTCGAGATGATAGATATGGCATATCCGAAGAGTTATAAATGCAATGAAGGTATGCTCCTCAGGTATTGCAACACGCTGATAAGGATAATTTTATTTGAGAAAATTGTAACTAAGTACTTGTCAGATAGCTATTGAAATATATTTATTAGGTAGAAGCAGTAAATGGCATTTTAATATAATATTAAGAAGTAATAGTGAGTTTGGCAACTCCAAAACTGCAATACCTTGCTTTTTCTTGGCACAGATCAAAACAATTCACAGCGAAAAACAGGAACACTACTCATGAGAGTTATGAGATAACTTCTTGGAAATATTACCACCTTCTTGTTGGACAATTTTACAAACATGAAATGCTCATTTGGATACGAAGAAACTGCTGCATATGTATCTAGGCCACCCTAGATACTATTTTACTGTTTGCTTATTGAAATTCACTAAATTTGTATGACCTATTACATTGGACACAGGTGAATATTATTATGCCTAAAATTTTAACATTTACTTATAGTTTACTACTTAAATTATTAATTTTCTCGCAGAGATATCTAAAGAACGTGGCTACCTCTTTAAGTGCTGTGGTTGAATTCCTAGCATTATTATTTGTAGTGAAGGAAGTCTAGTATATGAAACAAAATAATACTTCCTTAGTTACATCACCTTTCTTTAAAATATCAATGCCATCCTGCCAATCTCGTATTGTCATTATTTATTAATTTTAGATTTTCACAACATTTATTTAAATCATTTCACACATTATTTTATAGTCTTTGCACCATTTTTACACTTCATTTGTGCTATGCACCCTTACTTCCATTTTAACTAGGTCGGTCATCATGCGACCGATGACTGTGCGCCGAGCTTACATAATCTCGCATACCAGTTTTAGATATGTTTCTATGTACAATATTTTTAAATGAGACATAGTTTATATCACATTTCTATCTTTGATAATTCATGATATGACATTTCGAAGCTATTTGTATAGTCTTTTCAATTTTCTGGCGATTTTTTTAATTTAGTTGTTAGTAAAACAATAACCAATCAACGAGCAGCCGCTGAGATCATGTGCCTGATGCTCTGTCCTTATTTGACTTAGGCATGCATGTTCCTCCCGTCGCGTCTTTGTCTGTTTCACACGGTCTGGTTGTTTACATTGTAGGTAGGTATCTTATGATTCTATATGTTTTACGGATTATATTGGAGCTATTATTTTCTCACTCTATTTGTAATAATTATTTGTAGCCTCCTGTACTAAATGATAATACATATTTTTCACTGTCCGTGTATGGTAATAGCTGTGTAATTTATGGTAATATTTGTAACAATAATTTAATGAACGAAAAATAATTATCCGCTTCCAAATGTGGTTGTATTTTGATTAATTAACTGATCTTAAATTATTATTTCCGCCTTGAAATGTTTTTTGAGCGCCAAATGCTTGACATATATGATGTGGGTGATTTAGATATAGGTACCTACCTACCAACACTGAAATGGCAGATTATTAAATCTGTATCAATTATTGCAATGTAATGTATTCAGACAACCTAAAGTTGAATAATGATTAAATGTTTAGTAGCATTTTACGATTTCGTTCGAGGAAGTATCTCATATTATAATAGAAGCGTTATGATGTTGACGTGTTGGCCATGCAGGAGTTATCCCCAAAGGCAATCGTTAACTATACATATCGCCAAAATCTTGTACCATTATTTTATCGAAAATTCGACAATAGAAGTAGCCTAAGTTACTCCTTATAACATCAGCTCTCCGCCAGTGAAAGTCCCGTCAAAATCGGTCCAGCCGTTTTGGAGATTACGGGAACAAAAATACAGAGAGACAAAAATTTTTAAAATGTTGTTTTTCGTTTCGAGTACCGTATATATACTTTCATATGCATTTAGTAAAAAGCTGCTATTTTGACATTACAAACATACACTTCAATTTTATTTATTTGTATGGATATATCATATTTAGATTGACTTAATTGTTAACGCAGGAGAAAATAATATTGGACAGATAATGTCTAATTACACAATTTATTCTGATTGTAAATATGGAAAAAAGAAGAATTCAAGAAAATAACTAAATGCATTAGTAATCATTATGCCTTCCTCTATTCAACAGTGATGCATTGATGTTTTTATGCATTGAAACAACAGGATTGTTCCGTTCTTCTTGAATATATTCACTCCAATATCTCTGTAGTTGATCAACATAATTTTTGTTTTTAAATCTTAAAACACACTTTTGCCGCTTTCAAATTGAGGTACTGCAAAAAATATTCTGTAACTCATGTCTGCACTGCATTTTTTATACTTATGTATAAAAATATATTTAAATATATTAAAAAAATCCATTTATTTTTTCCTCGCCCTCTATATTATAGATGCTTACGATTTTTCACTTAATTTCTTTAACAACTTATAGGCGCAGAAACACTCCTTCAATTGCTGGGTATTCTATCAAACTTCGCTGTGCATTTTTCACAGTACACCAATTTGAAAATTTTGAAAATAAATTTTGTAGTACATCGTAGGTTTTTAGTATTCTTATAACAGATAATTGTTTCTTTTTTAATTATTTTCCAGCCAAATGGCTATTGATAAATACTTAATATTAATTACTTTTTTGGACTATTTTGCATAGTTTTTCATCCTCAGAATGTTGCTTGGATAAAAATATATTTTTCTAGACGTGCCTATTAATCGTTATACTTTGGAATACGGTATAGTGTAATAGAAGCTAGTATTTCATTTCTTGTATAATTTGTGTCTAAACAAAACAACGAATAAACATACTACATAAATAGATAGGACCCAAATCCAACTAAGTACCTCTAAATAAATAGTAACAAAATATATTTCATTTTTCTACGTTATGAGAATACTAAGCTATTATGATAATATTTTAGAACACTCTGTATGGTATAGCATCTTTTACATGCGATATCTTAAAATCACTATTTTTAGCATAACTTTTCAGATACACCCGGTATACTTACGACTTTATTTCAGTGATAGATTCATTTAAAATAAACTACAATATGTATACCTATAGTGTTAAATTTCTTTCAATTTATACGGCGAGGAGGTCTAAAAACTTTGGCCCCATGCGTATTTTATTGATGCTTATCTTGTGCAAGGACTTATTGCAGGATGTGTATAGGAATACACGCTTAAGCGGCGGACTTTTCGTATTTCTTGCTGAAGCAAAGTAGACTAATCGTTATTGACAATATAAAAACCGTTGTTTACTGTTATGGCAGTTTACACAAACACGTGAATTTCGAAGGATAATTGCCGATGCAGATATGTATATGCGGCTGATAATATAATTAAGGAAAAATGTCACCTTGTCTTATTTACATACGACCTTTCTTAAGCTTATTAGTAAAAGGTGTAACACCAATTACCTAGGTATATACTTAAGCATGCATAATCATAATAATTTAATGTAATTTAGATTTTAACCGACCGCATGCGCATGTTTTAAGGATTTAATATATTTATCCCATGCATTCTTCGAAAACCGCGCTAGCCAGTAACTCCTGTCCTCCTATTAATTTCCTATTAATCCTATTAATATCCTGTCTCCTGTTATTAATTTTTAAAATATAATATGTTTTTTCTAATTAAGGGCATCTATATAGCTTGTTTTAATTATGTTTATGTTCAAAATATGGCAGTTGTAGGCTTAACATGAATAAAGCAAGCAACAAATTGCATATGTTAGTGCATCTAATATGGAATAAAGAACCACTTCTTGGCCGCCTCAGACACGCGTCGTTCACCACCTGCAACCCCGTTAAAGGGTGAAATTTTCAAATTATTGTACTTATATCGATAAGCGTTTGAGATTACACGAGCAAGGCCATTCAGACGCCAAACTGTTTTTAACGAGATATTTTTTAAACAACTAATTTTTGGAGCAACCCCTTTAAATGCTATCGAATAACTTAGCTCAGTTCGAATTGAAACTCGAATAGAAATATGCATGGAATAAAAATTATGGCCTATTAGTTTAGCTTTATTTCTGTGTGGACATATATACACTTGCAGTGATCTAAAGTGGCTTAAATAATTTAAATAGAAGTAAGTAATATATATTGTCTGTGTATAAGGGATTGTTTGTCCCCCGAATAATAATGCCCTCTGCGTGTAATAAATTATTCAAACAAAGTGAAAATTAGGTATACGTTTATATTTTTTTAAATATACATATATATACACACCCTCACATTCTCATACACATATAAAAACAAACTACAACTACAGTAAAATAACAATAATATAAATAATCTCCCAATTTCTTCTTCGTCACTTGAGTCACCATTGCTCAAATTAATACTTTCTCTTTCTAAATTTTCACCAAGCTCTTCTTCAGCTCCGCACTCACACACGTCTGTACATTTCAACTTATTTATGATACATTTGCAGCGTTTAGTGTTTAATTAAATTTTTTGCAGCCCCATCGAACCAAATTTAATATTTCTGGTGGTGCGCTATCTTATGTGAAAAAAATAGATACTAGATATTCCGGTCGTTACATTGCCATCCAAAATTAGTAGGGTTCAAGCTTCGATTTTTGCAATATGAGAATTAATCAAAATAAAAGTTGCAATCCTGCTCTTTGCAGAGCCGGTTACAAGCTTCCCTTAGCTAGACTGGTAACTGATCATTATGTTGTTGCGTTATTGCAAAACACCACGATCTTATCTCGGCCAGTGCGCAAATACTTGAGGTAGATGTAGACATTAAAAATCGATTTTTCTAAATCGCCTATGACTATATTTATATCAGTTCCTTTGTCCCCTAAAGAAATAAGCGCTGTAAGGTCATTTGCAAAACGTTTCCAAAATATCAGTTTACATGCTATTTTAAATATAAGGTTTAAGAGGCGTTTTGTTTACCTTTCTTAGATAGTCAATCCTTTCTTAGATAGTACTGTGGCATCCAGAAATTGCATGTAATGACCTTCTCTAAAAATTGTTCTCTTATAATTCTGTTGAAATAATGTAGGGTGGCTTTGGAAAAATTGCATTAATGGAAAAAAAATTACTTCTTTGGTGTCAGTCATAGCGTTATAAGTTGTGAATCGGCAAGACATCAATTAAATTCCGTTCATTTTCGCCATGGTGGAAGTCGGGTTTGAAAAACGACTGCTAGAACTCTTATTCACTTTGGCTAGAACTGATAGATTCATACGATTCATTACCAGAAGAAGGATAACTGTTGTGGCCTCAGAATTAGTAAAACATGTTCGAGAAATGAATAATGTAAACGTATCCCAAAATACAGATCAGGGGAACATGAAGTAAATTTGAGGGCAAGACGACCAGCGGTATCAAATGAACACAAGAGGAATCGTCTATATTTTTGTAGAGAATATTTGAACCTTAATTTAAATCAGTGGAGCAACTGTCTATTCACGGATGAATCGGAGTTCAAATTAAAAGAAACGTTACCAAGAATAAAACTGTAAGATCACAGTGGATCCCTATGGAGTAGGCTCAGTTACAGTATGGGCTGGTATACTCACAGGTCGAATATTCAACGAGCTAGTCTTCTTAATTGACCAAACTATGAATGCAGAAAGAAAGGTAGCTAAGTCAGGTTTTACGACCTATTGTGTTACCCTTCGCAATTCAGAGAAAACCCGACTTTAGTTATGTAGATGATAACGCAATAAATATCAATAAATAATGTTTTTGAAGAAAATGAAATTCCTAGACTAATATGGCCGGACCTCACCAATTGAAAATGTGCGGGATGTCCTTGGCAGACGGCAGACGTTGAAGAAATCGTCGTAGACAGCCCGTCAATCTTGAATTGTCACGAATTGTCTAACGCCGTTATGGAAGAGTGGCCCCTGGTGAGTTAAGATGTTATAGATAATTGCGTCAATAGCATGACGAGGCGTTGTCAGGCTGTAATAACGGCAAGAGGAGGTGTAACAATGTATTAATAAATGATAGTTGTTAATGTTATTGTTTAATTATCGTTTCCTCTTTATCTGTTTTGGATTATGATTTTTATTTCTATAGAATTAATTTAAGTTACTAGGTGTACTAGGTATACATCCTTAAAAATGTATAACCTAATATGGCACATGCAGTTACAAATTTTTTTACAAATTTCATACATTATTTCAACAAAATTTTAAGAGATTTTTTTTACATCAAATACAATGGGTTACAAAAACTTCCATATCTCTTAAAATACTGGGTTTAAAAAATAAATTAAAAACGGAAATGAAGCCCATGGATTAGGCTTCAAAAAATTAATTAGGCCCATCATTCTCGTTCTATTAGTACAGCCTGTGTATGCATTAAACATTTACATGTCGTAAAATAAACAAACTGGAGACGTACACGAAATATATTATTTTGCTAGAATGACAGACCTATGTAATAAGAAAAATTCATAGGTCTACGCCACTGGGTTCGAAATTTACAGTAGCGTAAATTTGACCCTAAATTTCGGTGGTGACATTATAATCCTTTCATTTATCAGAAGCATAAAAAGGTAAAACAGAGCCGCAAAAGAAAATTGTCTTTATGGTATATTGTATTAATTACCTGTGGCGTGAATTTATAAAATATACCCTGTAGTACTACCATCAGTTTCGATTTATCAGAGTCCATATGCATGTGCATACTACCATCGTAATTAAAAAGAGGGGTTCGTAAAACACTTGAAAATTTAAATGTCCCTTAAATGTCAATCAAATTATTCTCGTTTTTGTGGAAGGCACTTTGATTCAGTATCAATGCATTGACCGTATCTTAGAACCTGTTGTCCTTCCATTTCTCAGTGCTGTAGGCCATGATTTGCGTTTGCGTTACATATAGGATAATGCAAGCCCATATACTGCGGCAACAGTAAGAACTTGGTTTGATAATGAGGATATTACCTTCTACTGTGGCCAGCACAGGCATCAGACCCGAATCCCATCGAGCACGTATGGGATATGCTCCAGAGATGGATCTCTCCTCATCTGCATAATGTTCATACTTGTCAAAGTCTTCAAGATCTCTTACAGAAGAATGTACCTTTTTACCCCAAAACAAAATTGTAAATTTAATTATAAGTAAGCCAAGACGGTGTCAAGTTGTAATTAATGCTGCTGGAGGAAATACAGATTATTAGAAAAAAAATTGTTAACATTTTCATGTTTATATTCATTATTATGTTAAGAATTTCAATTAAATTAGTGCACTTTTTAACTTTTGTTTGATTATTTCATCAAAGAGAAAACATATTACACTGAAATTGAGATGAATGCATTGCTGTCACTGTTTAAAATCAAATTAAAATTGAAGTACCTATATATTATGAGGAAAAAACTTTGTATTACACATACTTACTTTGTGTTAACACAAACTTTGTGTTACCTTACACATTTTTGACGTTTGTATATTACCAATTATAAGTGGGCCTAGATGTAATATCATCGATAAATAATGACCAACAAGGCCGAGTCGAATTGAGCACAGATTTTTTTTCCAAAAAAAAAATTTCTATACTAAATGCAGAATACGATGATAGTGAAGTTGGACGTATGTGGAACAATTTTAAAAACATAACTGTCTTAACTGGTATATGCATAGACCCTGTCATACTTAATATGATAAAAAAAGCCAATTCAAGATTGGAAAAAATAAGTACAACTGCACAATTGACCTATTTTTTTTGTGGAAATTAAAAATATAAGCTGCAAAAGAAATTTTTAGTACGAGATTTATATACCTTGGCTATTTATTTGCAGTCACTCGTTCCAAGGAATTGGTTGACAAAACCTTGACGTCGCGTCGTTTAATTTAAAGGTACCTATTATTCCGGCCTTACTTCACATTTTACCTGCGCCCATGTCAAATCGACAGGCTTAAGTTCGAACTGATAGGGTGGTAATCGTAATCCGTAATACAGTTACATAACCGTTCTTTGCAATTTCATCATCTATAACGTATTTTGTGTGTCCTTTATTAACATTGGCAATCGTCAAAAATTCGTTTTTCAGCATAGTCGTTTCGAACGCATTTTTTTCCTGATAATCAATCAGTACATCGGCTTTTAGCCAGGTAGTCGTTCAAACATATTCAACCATAGGACCGATTTCTCGTCGTCCATGGTTTGGCAAAAGGTGCAAAGCGGCTGGGGTCGATGGAGCTCTATAAAGTAAGGATACTAAAAGAAACTTGGGGCTAAGGGCTTGGGTTCTTTGGATTCGTGCTAATAAAAAGTGCACATGACAATCCCGACTGAAAAAGCCGCCACTATCAGCATTGTATAAAGTTATTAGTTATTATTATCATCTCGATAAATATTAAAACAATCAAGGATCAGTATAAACAAACTCTATGTGTGGACGAAGCCAATGCCGTTTTTAAACAAAATTTTTGAAGGTTTGTTTACTGTATCAACTCAAGTTTATGTCAAGGTCAATCATCTGGCAGATTTTGTTTATTTACGTTATGAATGCAGACAAAACATGCCCATAAAAATTATAAATAGAAAGACAAAACCTCTCATCCCGCCGTTTGTTCGCCATTATTAATATTTATTTGCGTCTATGGCTAAATGCATCACAACTGAGAATATTCGACATATGCGAGTCAAATCTAGGACATAGGTCAGGAACGGCGTATGTTTAACTTTAACTCATGTTAATTCGATTTAATGGGTAATAAAACTTCATACCAAAGAGAATTAAAGATGTGCCATTTGATTAACGGCAAACTGCAATTATAATACGAACAATTCGTGAATGCTTGTGCCACTGGGGTCGCATATAAATATGGAAATAACGTTATTTAGGAAATAATTAGATTCATGTATATAAATGAGCCGTTACTATTGGGGCCAAATACCAAATAATTACAGACATATTATTTAATTGCCTTCATTACAGAATAATCCATTTCATTTTGTAAAATCAATTATACGGACCAATCATAATTATCTGTCCATGTAATTAAAATAATCCAGGTATATTTTAATTTCAATTTCAATATTTGCAAAATCTACTCATAATATAATTTAATAAATTTTATCAAAAGATCTAATTCCATGTTTAAAAATGACTTGTACTTATACTGTTTTTTTTACAAGTAGTCGAAGCAGTAAATACAATTTAGTTTGGAAATGTCATGCAGAGATAATCAGGTGCAATTGTGGTATGGAAACGTTATCCATTCAAAAAAGTACCTCCGGCTGACCTTACTCCGACCCTTACTCCGCAAGATAAAAATGATCCATATATGCACAAAAAAATACGGTGACGCAGTACCTTACCTGCATAATCTAACCAGCCGCCAATATTATAAGCTAACTTAAAAACTAAGGTCCTTACTTTTATCAAAGTTTACAGATATTTATTCTGTAAACTGCTTTTATCTACGACCACTCTAGTAAATGCTAGATTACGTACAGCGCATAAACTAAGTAAGCAGCGAGTCCTTACGAACTGTCGTATGTAAAGTGCAAAATCGTACAACGAGGACATTTGTACTTAACATTACACACACTCTCGCAATTATTGTCGTTAGATCTAGTTCGCGGTATCAGATCCGATTGACAGTTTTTCGAAATTGTAACTGTCATTTACACATACACTTAAAAATAACGTCAAATCATTGTCCGAAAACGTAATGTTGGCGTATACTTTAATGAATTGTTAAAGCAAATGAAACCGTCGTCACTTTGGGCTATGTATTCCATGTTACGCGCAACAGTCAATATTCGACATAATACGAACATTTCAAGTTATGCAAAACTCCTGACACTGTTGAAGAGAAAATGTTGAAGATGTTAATATGGATTAATATTCATCCCCTGGGGCCACTATGTTCCATGACTGCATGAGATTGGCGAAATCTTCTGAAACTTCTGTTCTTAACAATAATGTCACTATGGTCCCATCTAACGCCAAACCAGTTTTTCATAATTGTACTGTTACTATTAATAATTATTATTATCACAAAATGTAAATAGAAATATTTTTTATCTCGTTTCTACCTGTTTAATACTAATTAAATGTGGTAGTAGATAAAGTATAGTACAAAGCTCGAGTTGTAAAGCAATTACGCCCTCGTGGAATTACACACTCGTGCGTAATATGCTATTTACAACTCTTGTTACGTAATATACTATTATTACAATAAAGTAAACGTGAAAACCCATACCCATACTCGTTATTCCGAAATAGCCAATTCGGCACTTGATTATTATATAAGTAACGATTATTGCTAATTGGCAATGACTAATATGTCATTAATTACATCTGAAATGTACAAGCGAATGGACGCAGCTTGTAGAAGAACAATTTGTTAACATCACGGAAGTAGGAAGACACTTCTACTTTTAAAGACGCGATGAAATGAAGAATCCATACTATTAGTATCCTACTTTACATCACAAGAAAGTACAGAGCCAAGTTAGTAGTACTAGTTTTCTGAAAAAGGATTATGCCGCATTATAAGGCACTACAGCTAACCAACCACTTTCGTTTCTTACTTAAATGTTTCAAATAAAGAATATATCCTACAAGAACGTAAACACAGCACAATAAAAATTTATTTGGGAATATAAAAAAAAAATCGAGAGAGATGTTGGTAATCCATAAGAAACGGGGTAATGGATTATTCTAATATATAATATATATATATATATATATATATATATATATATATATATATATATATATATATATATATATATATATATATATATATATATATATATATATATATATATATATATATATATATATATATATATATATATATACCGGGTGTAAAGGATCCTTCTTTAGTTTTGAAGATAATTGATTTAAATTTGAAATATCATATCATATATTATATACATAATAAGCGGCACTTTATGACTTACAAGTGAATTTTTTTTCACTTGCGGTTTCGCTAGACGTGACACTACTTCCGAATTTACATGAAACACCCTATATATTAAGTTATTCTATATAATTTTCTGAATCCAACGATACCACGTAATTGATATTTCAAACACAAAAAATTGTTATAATTTAATTTTTAATTTTCCATATAAGTGTGCCATGACGATTCCGATTACAACTTACACATTTGACGTTAATCGTGTTTGAGTCTTGCCGCTATTTTCATTTCACAATTCCGAGTTTCTAATTATTTCCTTTCGTACCTGTATCCCATTGAGTTATTGTGAATCAGTTACTATTGAGAACCAAGTTACTATTGAGTTATTGTGAATACTATCTGGTAAGATAATATTATGATAATCTATATAGAATCTAGAAGCAATGAAAATTATTTTTGAAATATTAACCTAAAGGTATACCTACTTCACTTATACAAACGTGGTTTATACTTTCTGTAGTTAGAATATATCTAAGATAATATGGCAAATATGTCAATAAATTGCGTGATGCCTTGTGATGACGCTACTGTCTTGTTTCCTGGGATAAACTATAATACAAATTTCCACTACAACCGAGGATGTTCCAAGTAAGCTGCTTATTATTAAATATGTGGTTATCTCGTGTTTTATACAAACCATTATCCATATTACTAGGCGCACTTATTCCACAAGGAAAACGGGTTAATATTTATGCAAAATAGGAAGTATTCAAACTGTATACTTTAGAAAAGCATAGGATTAGATAAACGTTTATCAGCTCAAGGTTAATCATGCATTTCTATATATTCAGCAGCTTTGTATCCACATAATATTGTAAAAAAAACATTTACTATCTGATTAATAATTTTCTGTAATACCTATACAGGCCATATGGCGCACATTTACAATAAGATGCCTTCTGCATTCCTCGATATTATTTATGTTCGCAAGATGTTGCTACTTTTAATGGTAGGTATCTAATAATGATTCGAATGATAGTTATAAAGAATCACGACGTGTCACAATTTAGATATTTAGATAAATTGTATTTTATAGGATAGTTGGAAATAGATGACATAATATATTAATAATAAGGCATAGGGCATTTATCCACATAGTTATCTATGTAATACCTATGATTCTCCATGTACTCACAGGGTATATCTCTTAAAAGTGATACATTATCTCACTTATCTTCTACCGATATATTTAAAAAAAAAGACTATTTTTGATGAATTTTTATATTCTATAAACTGATACTAAAAATATCCTAAAATATACAGGGTGGAAATATAGCAAATATTTTTTTAATGGAACACCGTTTATTTTTAGAATAATCCAAAAGTATATACTTGTTATAAAATCAATTCACCTGTTCGTGAGATATTACTATAGTGTTTTCGTTTGATATACAAATCACATCACTATGCAATACAAAAGGATATTTAGTGTAAATTTGTATACCACCACAATTTCTTGTGAATAGAACAAGGGTCTCCATATCGGTCCGCGGTCCGCGGCTTACCATATCGGTCGCTATCCCTCTTCATATAAATCCCGTTTCCCTTCTCGTTCACTTCGAAGACACCTGCATGAACAAGCCGGCGATTTACTGGGTTTACTGCTCAGTGGCGTATCATCGTGCGCAATCAAGGTGAAGTGACTTCAAAAGATGTCTTATTATGTCATATTCATATATGTGCAAAACTTATTCATATATGTGCCAAAAAAATATTTAGTTTTGAATGTATTTAAAATATATTGAAAAAATTTTGCATGCCAATAACAATTTAAAATAAAAGATAAAATTAAATTACTATTGTCACGGAAGGAACACGGGGAGGTAAGGGCGCCCGTTACCAGGATAGAACGTGGTTAGGTTACTTATTATTAGTATAGGTAAGACTGCTAGTAAAATTTATAACAAATTAACTCACTAATTTGCGGGATATAGTATTATTTGCACATACAGTTACACTAACATTGATATTTTTCACTGTCACTTAATAGTAGCACTCTTCACAAAAACTCACATCAGAAATTCATATCACTATTCACTATCTGAAAATACGTCACTTTCACTACTGTCTTCATTTACATTTATTACGACTGGTTTAACTGGAGTATCCGGAGTATCCGTCAAAACCGAGAGTATCGTGATCCCACATTCTTGTTTCCATCTTCTTCACATGGTCTTTACATTTTATCCAGTTGGCCGTATTTACTTCTTTGATTGCACCATTGAGAAGTTTTTTCACATCAGCTAACTTAAATGTTGTATTTTCTCTAGCAACTTTCCCTTTTATTTGCGCCCAAATAAGCTCAATTGGGTTCAGTCCGCAGTGATATGGAGGCAATCGAATTACCTCCATTCCTGTTGCTTTGGCCATTTCATCCACTACATACTTCTTGAAAGCGGGAAAATGTTTCCTTGCCAGTGCCAACAATTCAGCCTTAAGTAGTGAACCATCGTGTTCAATGTTTCTTTCTTCCAGCCAGTCTTTAATTTGCTCTTTCTGCCATGCAGTTTTTGAAAGCTGTTCTGTTCTTCGAGAATTATAAGATTATTGTTTTTTATTTTATTTCCTATATTAGGATAACTGCGCGCTCCACTGAGCACCGCATTCCATTAGTTTGCATACCAAACGAAAGCACTATAAATCTCCATCTGCATTGTTTATTTATTGACAGATGTCATTCAGTATTTTGTGAAATAGTCATTGTTAGATATTATGCGTAAAAAATACTAAATTAGTGTTATTTAAGTAGCAACTTATTTTGAAAATGGTATATTCCTTGGAGGAGTGAGATATAAGAGCGAGAAATTTATATTCAGTGCAACGAGAATAAGTATCTTACTGAGAAGAAGTATGTTAGGTTAAATACCTATACAAATACCTATACCTATACCTATACCTATACCTATAAATACCGAATATATTTAAATATTCATATACACATGTAATCGTTTTGATACTGATCAGATAAGGTGGACATTATCTGATATACCTTGAATAATTTAAATCCTTGAAATAATTTGAGAGTAACCATGGAAACGCATCATACATGCGAAACACTGTATTGTCAGCGTTGTTTATTTTCTGCCAATTAAATTTATACCGATAAAATGTACTCAGAAGATAATCATAAAATTCCCTATAACATCCTAGAGCACGTGGCACAAGCGGATGCGAATTTATTACCAACAAAATACAAATCAAGATATCAACACGAATATTAACTTTTTACTAAATGGTGAAATCTGAATATCTGAAATCAAAACTGTAAGTGATGATATTTTTCTAGTTTACATTGTAGAAAAAGCTAAATCGAAATTGTCCACGTTATGGAATCGATTCTCCATGCTAAAGAGTTGTTGGGCCATAAAAGAAAATACTAACATCAATAAATGAGCGCTTTCTTGTCGTATTTTTACGAGATTGAAAAACTCATTCATCAAGAAGTTTCACCATTATCAATGAAGGATGTACACTTGAGCCCTGCATACTGTATGGTAAATATGCAAAGCAAAATGCAAAATATGCAAAATATGCAAAATATGTATGGTACATATGGTAAATATGCAGCACCACGACCTAAAAATATGAACAGCACAAGATCATTTGTTGCATAACGAAACGGAAGGTGTTACGCTCAACATGTTGGATGCTATACCATCAGTGGTATTCTGAAAATTGTTGCAGAAACCTAAAACGAGAAGATCCCAGAAAATATACCGAGCATGCACTAAGGCGTCCTTTGGCAAAGATATGTTGGTGGAAAGCGGTGCTGATTTACTCAATCTAAAAAGACGCGGAAGATGGTTCTTCCAATGTAGCAGAAGGATATATAGAAGAATGCATATAAAGAAAATATGTAGTATCACGAAAATGATTCGTTCAAGAAAAGCAAAAAATTTGCGAAGAGTTTGCTTCAATACGTGCAGTTTCAGAAAATGAAACTCCAAAAGGACTAAACCCATGCAATAATACGATTTACATAATAAACATAGCATAATAACAATTTAAACTAAAATGGTTATTTATGCAACAAGTGAAAAAAGTTGATGAAAGTCGCGTGCAGTAAAACGCGACGTTAAATTGTCCAACAAGGCCGTCAGGCCGAGTGGGACAACACGTCGAGTGCAATAAACACTTTTTGTACGAGTTGCATACAATATTTTTTCTACGTTACGTTAGCAAAAAATGTTTAATTTAGGTGCAATTAATGTCATGACAGGTAACATGTTATGATATATATGTAACTTTTTGCATTAAATATAGTGCATTAAGTTTAGTTAAGACGAGAATTTATCACATGCGCACGGAAAAATCTTTATTTCCAGACTCTATTTACTGAAAATCCATCGAAATCATCATATGCCGAAACAATATAATTGAAAATATATCAAATAAAGAATACCTGAAGAAAGAATATAATTATTGTAATGTAACCAACCCGGGTCGGTTAAACATAATAAGCAGAGAAACACATGGCCGGGGTACGTGATCGTCAAAAGGGGAAATACCTACCCTACGTTGTATTTAATTTAAATTAACCCTGTCCGAGATGCACTGGTTACTAACGAAGAGCGGGAGTTTTGAGATGAAAAAGAATAGACTAAACAACTTAATACACCTACTGCTTTATTTAAACAGGTATTAAATTTATGAACAATATAAAATAAATAAATGCCGTACTCAGCCTTGAATTCACGAGGGGAAAGAGCACGGCAGAGAAACCCTCGATCTCTATTCAAAAGAATCGCAATAATGCTGTTGGACACTTAGGTGAAAGTAAAATGAAAACTTACAAGGGTTGCCATACTTGTGTTTTAACCTACAATCATTCTCAAGATACAAAACTGAAGAGTTTGTTGTTAGTTAGCCGACTTTCGTCAGAAGGTACTGAGGTCCCATACGGGAGGCAACCCAGCTAGTAGTTGTAAGGTTTTGGTGCGAAAACGAAGGTCCCATACGGGAGGCAACTAGCGTGTTCGCCCAGGCACGGGAGAAAAGTGTTAATAAATTCAACAAGGCGCAAACATTCATCATCTCATACAATAAGCGGCAATTAAGTCACTGTTATAAGCCAAAACCCACAAGTATGAAAAACCTACTCGTAGTCATGAAAGGAACAAAAAGGTCAACAGCATTACTTAGATCGAACTGAATAAAACAAAATGAAATAATCTTAAAACAGAATGAGCTGAACACACTAAATAAACAAGTAAAATGTTCATAGTTTATGCATAACGTATCATGATTATTTGTAGTTCAAAACATAATATAACACGGATAATTTTAATAAAAAAATGGCATAAATTCTCGAGATAATAAATTTAATAATAAACATTACAAATTAACTATATTTACAAACCTGGGAAATTTCACGTTAAACACCAACGCACACCAGAGCCCAACTACCTGCTTCCCCATAGGCAAACCCTCGTCTCCCTATATCCCGACTTATCTCAACCACCCCGCACCACGTCTTTCTTAGTGCGTGCTTATACCCTAACCACTTGCTATTTAAAAATCGGTATCTCGTCTTTAAACAAAACAGAGGTCACGACATCGCAATTTTATTAACTAAATAGGGGATAGGGTCCATTTCATTATGCCTGTTCAATATTTAAACCACAATAACCTTTAAGACAGATTGACCTTTTGCAGAGATATACTTCGTAGACTAGAGGAAGATGGTGGCTTTCTAAGCAATGTGGGAAGCAGCTTTTCTACTGCTGAAATTTTTAATAAAAAAAATTAACATATAGGCTATTTACTGATTATGTCATATAGAAAAGAACTAAATAAAATCTGGAACTGCAATAAAAACCCGTGAACATCTGGGTTTTTATTGCAGGAATCGGTCAATGGGTTATTAGAGAAGAAAAAAACGCGGAATGATATTAAATTAGAGGGTGCAAATTGGAGATAGGGGGAAATTTTAAAAAGTAATAAAAAAACTGAAAATTCAATATATCTCGCATACGAAGCAAAATTTCGATATACTTTATATATGACACTTTTTGTAGATAATTGAATTTCTCATCGAAATGTTTTAATTTAGAAATTTAAAAAATAATAATAATTATGTCGAAAATGTTGAAACAAAAGGGAAAAACATTTTTCAAAAAAGGCCAATATTTCGATTTTTTTGTAAAATTTTGCTTTTTTGCCTATAACATTTTTTAGGTTATAGTCAAGAGCAAGTTATCGCAGAGATTGGTATAGGCATTGCTTCATAGAAAATAAAGTAGACAAAATTTCCTTTTAAATGCTGCGTCGAAAAATTTTTTGGATTAAAAATTGACCAAAATATGGCCACTGGAACATATTATAGAAATATAGAATAGATGGAAGAAATAAGTTCTGCATCAGAATACGTTGTAGCTTCCTTGTATGGGGCAAAGTTAAACATGACTCCAAGCAACTGTCGCTTCCAGAATTTTTACAAAATATCAAAAAGTGCAAAATTTTCTGTCTCAGGCGACGCGACGATGAAGCCGGTGACTCAGAAGAAAACTCGTTTGCGAAAGCGAGGATCTGCAATCCGACGATTCGGATATAAATAGCGAAGCGAATAACATATAAGCTATCACTTTTTTTGTAAATAAAAATTGTAAATAAAATGTACGTAATATAAAATCCAGTTTTTCATAATCTTATAATAATATGCCTATCATTAAATTGAAAACCCGAAATAAGAGAATATTTGATCCCGAAATAAGAGAAAAACAGATACCAGTTTTCAACAATTGTGCAATTGCTTCTTCGACATCAGTGGAATAAGTTTTGAGTACCTTTGAGCTAGTAGATACAATCCGATTTAAGAAATAGACAGGCAATTATAAGAGCGGGAATATTAGAGTGTATTGTTGTTCAAATATAATGATAATTTGATAATAACATTGCAACAAAATTATCATTGGCTTTTATTTTAATAGTGATTTAAAAACATATGATTTAAATCATGATTTTTATCTTGATTTAATTTAGCCGATCCATGTTAGTAGCTAGTCATAATTATTGTGTTTTCTTTTTGTGGATATTTTGTAGACTATATAATGTTATAAGAGTTGAACAACGACGTATGAGGGGGGAGGGTGGTAAAATATGCAACAGAAGTTTTTATCGAGCTCAGACCAAAATGGAAAATTGACTGCTTTGTGTAAGTAACTATAACACAAAAATCAGATAAGAAATTTTGTAATTAATTTATTAATAGAGACCGTAGCGACGACGGAATTTTTATCCCACATTCTTTCCGTTCAACTCTCGTGTGGCGGACATTACGTTGATAATAATGTGTAACTAGATAAGGATTACAAATATCCCACAATAATGACTCAGTAATGAGGTATGTTATGTTAACGTACATGTTACTTTAGACCACATAGTTATAAATATTAGAAATGTGAGTTTAAGCTGGTATTTAAGAAAGCAAACATCAATAATAATTACTTTCTACAGGCTGATAATGGTTTACCGGTATTTGAACGAGTCTTGTAAATTAATCAATATATTTCATGTTGTCTTTTGTTCCAGGGTTTGCCAAAGTGTTCCCTAAAACTTCCTGCCTGGGATAACATAACCAACGCCCTGCCTCGATTGCACTTATCGGCCATGCCGGCCGTGCGGTCAAAGCGCGGCTGGTGCGGCTGCCTCCAAGTAAGTCACCAACTTTTAATTAATGCAAATTCAACCATAAAATTTTAACAGAAATTAAATCGTTATGAATTGGTTTATGAATTTTGGTCACATATGAAACCAAATATGTCACGGCATAAATAATTTAATGTAAATTATTCCATATATAGGGTAATAATTGATCTTGGGGGATCATTAAAAAAAATAGGACAACTATTTTTTTAATGCAAATCTGACTATTTGAATATTTAATGCGTAGTTTGACAACTAACAGATAACGTCATAAAAATTCAAGTTAGAGATACACAACTAGATTTTAGCTAAAATACATTATAAGAGTTGTCCTATTTTTTGTGCTCACAACTGTACACCTGCACTATTATTGAAGTGCCCATGCGCGACCTGGACTGTCAGTTTTCAAAATTTAAAATTGGTATTTTGAATCATACTAAATGTAGTGGAAATTGAAGCGACTGCAGCTAATAATTTGTTGTTATCGATTTACCTAAGTACTTACAGTTAGATAAGATACTTTTTAATTGTTTAATATATTTATTTCATATTGGCATTACGTAAGTAAAAGCATTATTTAAGTAAAAATAACTGTTTAGATGTATGTCTTCGAAGAGTTTCGGTAATTTTTGCCATTAACAGCAATTAAAATAAATAAAAATTCGATTTTGCTACGCCTTTGTCCCTTTGAGGAAAATTTTGATAGCGATAATATAGGTCTAAGTACCGGATCCGGGTTGATCAGATTTTTTTTAGAAAACTCATATTTTTATGGGTATGTCTTGGAATTTTTATTTTTTTACACCGTTTCCTTCAAAAAATCATATCTCCTTTATTTTCGCAGACGGACGCTTCCACCTTATAATTTCGTGAGGATCGATGGACGATCAAAAAGGGGTGTACGTCGGCGTCGTCTCGATATCTCAAACCGTTTTAGAAATAATTACTTTTTCAACGTTAACTCGATCGTTTCAGCATCGAATCTGAGGCCGTCACCGGATCCGCCGCAGTCGTTTATATATATATATATATATATATATATATATATATATATATATATATATATATATATATATATATATATATATATATATATATATATATATATATATATATGATAGGGGTTTTTGTTCGTCTGTTTGTCTTCGTCAGACTTTGCAGTAATAAAATCGATTTTTCATAGAAAAAAAAACTGTATTTTCTGGATTTTCCGTAAATTTGGATATAAAAATCTGAAAAAAATTGGGTACGCGTATAACTATGCGAGAATTGATACGCCCCATGTTTGCAAACTCCCTGGCGGTTTGTTATAATTTAAAAAAAAATGAATAATATTTTATCCATTTTACCATAAATTTTTGTAATTTACTACGTTCTGCCCTTTTAATCGTATATTCTGTATCAGAAATGAAACTCGCGGCTCATTTTACTTATACGTGACTGTTTTCGGGCATATAAGAACGTTCTTACATATTATATATATAAATTTAAAGGTGTACTGATCGGAAATTCGTATGGTTTCCTTCGAAAAAATCATATCTCCTTTATCATTGCGGACGGACACTTCGACCCTTATATTTTTATATAGAGAACTGATGGACGTTTAAAAAAGTTTATAAGTCGGGTTGATACGTCGAACGTTTTAGGAGAAAAAAAATAAAAAATATTTTATCAGTTTTGCCCTTGGAAAAATCGATTTTACTACGCCGCTGTACTTTTGATGAAAATGTTGATATCGAAATGAAATTTGCGGCTCAATAATAAATTGCAGACCTCTCAATCAAAAACACAGGATGTTACCTAGCGGATAAACAAAAAGCCAAGCATTAAAATGATTAAACTGTATTTTGCGCTAAGGCCCTTTGAAGTATCTAGTGCCCACGTAGTCCGTGTAAATAATGCCAATAAAATATGCATTAGTTGTCACTTTTACATTACACCGCACGCATCTTTAAATCACCGGGGACATGAAACTGTTACCATAACAGGGAACTATTTAATTAAAACACAATGCAAGGCCGTTCGTTAGGTACATCAAATGCGCTTTTGGGAGTTATTATGCCGCATATTGTTTACATAATATGCAAACAGCATATTTTTTAATTAACCACGTAATTTATAATTCGTTCTGGCTAATAATAAATGAATAATAAATAAGCCAGATAAACGTAACAGACGTTTATCTAAGGAAATTTTCTGAATATGTTATCTGTGGGGTGTGGGGGTCGTTATTTAAAAGGCGGGAGAACATGAATAATAATTATTTTTCATCAAAATTCATCGTTTAATCGTCCAAATACGCAACACCAGAAATATGATGGCTGCAGTTGCTACCATAACTACTGTCATAATCATCAGATGATCCAGTATTAACAGGAAAGGAGAGACTATACCTGTATGCAAATGCAAATAAAAATTTGCTCTTTTTCTATAATTCTTTTCTTTTCAGTATGTTTTACTTGGACAAAAGTATTGCGCCACACTTCTGAAGATAGTTCCTCAATTTTTTTTGTTTCCAATGCATCTACATCAGCCAGTTTGCAAGTGACATTATGCTAGCCACCCACCGCTTGACTATACGCCATACATTTTAAATCGGGCCGAATTTAGGACTATTTTATTTATTTATTTAATAAGGAAATATATTCATCTTTTCGCGAAGAAGTTGTGGCTTCCTGATCATCAATAACTTTATGATAAGTCACATTGTCTAACACAAGCACGTCGTTTGGTGGCAGATTAGGATTTATTTATTAGGTTCTACAGTTCTAGGAATTATTTGAGTCTTTAAAACCTTAGCAGGATCAACCTTATTTTATCACGATTTCATTTATTAAACAAAATATAAGTAACTCTTATATGCGTCATAAACTGCATTCCAAAGAATAAAATGAGTGTTTGAGTGAGTGTTGAAATTTATTCAGTTTCAGACGAACTTCATCGAACTTCGAGCATCTTCGCAAGTTATGTATATGAAATAATATATTAGTCTTCTTACTATGCTTACCGCATACGTATCTAGTACAATACAGCTTTGATATACCAATAATTACAATTTTTTTCTGATTTTAAAATGATATAATACAAAAACCTCAGGGAAAAAGAAAAAGTGTCGATATTGTTTAACCTCCCCTTGGTCCTGCTAGGGTTAACCAGTTCTTAAAATGTACAGTATTAATATCGTCATGATGATCACACGATTTAGATTCTTAAAAATATAAATTCATAGGGTATTTTAATGGATAAACATTGATTATATTTTTTATTTACCTTACTTAAAAATAAGAAGTGTGTCTTTGACAAATTCGTTTTCCTTGCCAGCATGAACTAACTAAGCCAGCATGAACTAAGACCAACCAATTTTTTTTTGTCAATCCTCTCCTTTTTCTGTGTATAAGAGCTATGCATATAGCTCTCATCTGTTTTAATAATATTTCTATTTAGTTTTCTAAATGTTGTTATTTTTTTTACAAATTCTTTTCAGTCTAAAGTCGTAAGATTCAATTAAAACCAGCCGATTGTCAGAGCTCTTTTTACATTCCCATTTATTCCCTAAATCCCATTTTTTAAGAAGCTTCCATAAAGTAGCGGTAGAGCCTGACTATCGATTAAGGTAAAACCCAGAATTTCGGAAAAACTAAACCTTCATACAGAAAAAGGTGTTTCAATGTCTAGGGGTTAATTTCATCCCCTTCCTGCAACCTATGACGACTTTTGCTATTTTCTAGATTCTCCTATGAAAAAATTCTCCCCCGATGCAGATTCCAGGTAGAAGTAACTTTTTATTTCTGACAAGAACTGTACTAACATATTTTTTACTGAAGTAAATATCCGCATTCAATATCACGTGAATTCCGATTCCCACACTAAATACTTTCGGAAAACATTTAGAGACGGAAAAATATAAAATATTTAAACACCAATGTGTTATAACACTAAAATATCTCTTGGAGTAATACTTTGAAAATAATATTATAATGCAAAAAATAAAACAACAAAGAAAATATAGTTAATCTCGCCGTCAAATCGCCGACAAGGTCGCCTTGATGGGAGCGTTATGTTATATGCCGATTTCGATCAGTCATACCGGTGCGCTGTATAGTTACAACAAATTTTGCCTTTTTATTAAGGACTGTAATCGATGTGCTGGTTGTTGCTGTTTAAAAACAATGATGACTAATACCTAAAATAATTAGAAATCTCAAGCGATCTGTGTGCCTGTACCTCGCTACATGTAAAAAATGTTTGTGTATATAGGTATATTAAAGTAAAAGTAATAACCGATGAAATAGCAAACAAGAGAAAGTAAGTTGGTATGCGCTTTAAACCTTCAAGGATATATATATGTAATATGATTATATGTTAAAGATTAATACATAAGGACCGATTTTTTTATAGTCATTAATCTGGTTAATAGCTGATCTATAAATTTTGAATTCCTCACATGTTTAGTGAGTTGGATAATGTAACAATATTTTTAAGTATATACCTTTGTTTATAAATTAGTATAGTAAGTTAATCACATTGAAAACCATATAATAAAAAAGTTATGAAATTTATAGGGAGTTTAGGGAAATTAATTATTTAGATAATAAGTAATTTTTTAGACAATTCAATTCAACGATTTTTATCAAATGTTATTTAGCTTATGCAATAACATATTACTGTGACAATTGAACTCAACGCTTTTCACCAATGTAATTCAGCCTATGCAATAGCGTATTACACTGACAATATTTACTTCAAACAAGAGGCAACAGATTATTCCATCGACAATATTTATGTCAAATAAACGACAAAAAACTATGAATTTCATGTTTAAAGAACAATCAAACTGGTCCCAATTTGACTTATGGCATCTTTCTGTATAAGTTCTGTTAAGTTGAATTTGCCACTTCTTCGCGAATTATAGGTACTTAAATCGTTGTTACCAAACCGGTTCATTTTGGAAATTACACGAAGAAATTAAATCGTCAATTAAATTATCAGCACACTGGCATTTAAATATATACTATTTGATTTTCATTCAAAATGAACATTCTCGTTCTATTGAATTGTCCTCCGAATACAACTCGGGCTCTCAGTTTTTCTACAATATTTGTCATTCATTAATTACTCGTTACTGCCGTTTTTGGAAAATAATTACTTTCGTCACCGCAGCACCTCATATTCAGAATGACAAATATTCTCGGCAAAATTCAGAACATTTGTTGTATTATATATGACAATATTTACGTCAAATGACAGACAACAGAAGCATCCAGCGACAACATTTATGTCAGATATACGTAAAAAAACTATGAATTTTATTTTTAAACACAATCAAACTGGTCTCTATTTGATTTGACATCTTTTTGTATTATTTGAAGTCGAATTTGCCACTATTTGGCGAATTGTACTACTAATTGTACTGTCCGAAACAATGCGATTGTTTTTTTTACCATAACTCTTACTCTCATTAACTTTAACGTCAATTTGAAGCTACAAGATCCATCAAAAACCATTTTACAGATAATTGAAAGAGCTACAAGATCATAACATTATATAACATCAATATACCCAAACCCTCCATTTCTATTTCCACCCCCTAGAAAGGGTGACATCCATCCTCAGGGTAGAAGCGCACAACGGCGCTATGTCACTTTTACCACTTGAGTCATCCCTTAACTAACGTATGGAACATAAGTTTTGAGAAAAACTTTTGGAGATGAATTTTATTGCTAAACAAAGTTTAATCTAGTTATCACTGGGATAGAGAACAAGCTCGATTGTTTGCTATTATGGTGACATGTCAGATTTGTCAGAAATATCTTTGCAAGATGTCATACAAGACTGAATTCCGAAAACCTATCTAGTTGGACGACTGCATACAAGAGACATTGTTAACATTTTTCGGGAACAAAATATTGGACTGTTAACCATTTACTGTATAATTAAGGAATGCGAAGAAGGTATACCATGCATGAATTTACCTAAAATCGGAGAGAACATAAAATAAACAGCCTCCTCAAAACTGCTCTTGACAGAGTTGGGACATTCACTCGCTAGTTGGGCCGCCGATTTGGAGTTGCGCATATTACTGTTGGCAGTACTTTGGCTAAAACTGGATTAAAATATGGAAAACGAAGATAAAGTTAGATAGAATTCCCAGATGCTGTCGAACATTAATTGGCAACAGAATTATTGTTATGGACGACAAGAAATATTTTACATTATTTAATTCGGAAATCAAGAGTAACGATGGTTTTTACATGTCCAATATTGCAAGTTGTCCAGACAATATAAAATTCAAACCAAAAATGAAATGAGGACAAGGCTTTGGGCTGGTGCGCTCTTTCTCAAGCAGGAATTTCAAGACCTTACGTCGGGAGAGTGAGAAGCGAAGTTGTAGATGAAAACGTGTATATTCGCAAATGTCTACCAAAATTGATACATTTCATTAATGCTCATCATCAAAATGATGGAATAATATTTTGGCCCGATCTGGCTACATGCCACTATGTCAGAATCACTCAGAACTGGTTAACTGGACATAATGTGAATTATGACATAATGTGAATTATTCCTAAGAACGACAATCCCCCATTGTTTCAATAGAATTTTTGTTCTTCAAAATCAACAACAGTGTTGATTGTTACCTGAAATTTTTCTCAAAACTTATGTTTCATACGCCACACTATGCCGTACATTTTTTGCATGTAAGCAGACTTCCGTCATTATCTACCATTTGGCCAAAAACATGTAAGTATGTAGCTAATTCAGTAATTTTTGCAAAAAGTGCTTCTCCTATTCCATAACCCATGAGACCCCACTCGGCCGTAAACCCTTCATCAATGAATACTTCTAGATGTCGAAAATATTTAATCATTAAACAGCTTATTAGAAACATGTTTTAAGAACTTTATTTTTTCATCTTACACTAATAAATTTGTAACCGTGCAGTTCAAGGACCCGATTTCCAAACAAACCGAAACATAATTGGACACCTTCATGAGCTCCATGTATATACCTCCGATTTTCACCAGTGACTCACTTACGATGTTGGACTAATCAAGAAATTAATCCAAAGAAATTCTTTTGTCGACTTCTTGCATTCATATAATTGTTTCGTACTTTCATTTATCGAAATTTCTATTATGGCTCTCGTTTCGATTGCGACAACCATGCAAGAGTTTATTACACCTAATAACGTGCACTTTTTAATTTGTTTGTTTCTTGTGGCGGTGCTGCTAGAAAAGTATTGTCTACAGGCGATCATGCATTTCGGCGTTATAATTTCGCTTTTTAATACCCATGCAAATTGACCGAAGACCATGCGTGATATGTGATATGAAGAAATCCATTAAAATATTGTAGAATATGTAGACAATAGTAGTAGTAATATCAATAAAATAGCATAATAATTATGCTATTACATATTTCACGTCTCTGTATCATCATTATTTAGTCACCAAGTTGCATTGTTCTACAGCGGTTGTGAAAAAAAATATTTATTCATTTTGTAGTAGGTCCTAGTGTCCGTGAAATTTCAAAAAGCGTGTCCTCGTTGGTTGCGCTGATTTATGGAAAGAAACCGCGAACTCTCCATAAGAAGGCCTTACATGATCAAAAGACCTCCACGTATTCATCTCGTGAACGGGGTGAAAACATTACGGTTATTGGTCGTTGTAGTGCGAAAGGTATTTTTCTTCCACCTATACTCATCATGAAAGGCGTAAACAATAAAAGTTCATTTGGAGATGGCCTTCCAGTTGGATCCAACGTCTATATGAATAGAAAGAAAGTCATAATTCATAAATTCTGAGGTGTTTTTTCGTTTATTAATTCACATTATTTATTAACAAGTTTCTAAAGTAAAAGTATTTGTTCAAAGTTTTTATATTTAGATGATTTATTAATATAAAAAAGTGAAAAAAAAATTGTTTAACGTGTATTTATAAAATATTAGATACAAAAAACATTCGTATTGTACTAATTATTACTACTACTAAATACTATTCTATTTATCCCGTAATGTTTTTGAAATTCCTTTATTAATATCATTGAAAAACGAAAATAATTGTGTTATCGAATAAAAATAATTTTTGGGTGTAAAAATTAGAAATAATATGGTATAAAGCTAAAAAGTGGTAAAATTGTAAAAAAAAAGCAGGTTATTTTGAAGGACCTAGTACCTAGACCATAGAACTTTGACTTTGCCAAGACCAAAATCCACTCAGAAAGAACTTATAGACAATAATGTAAAAAATGTTTTTTTTTTCTTTAATTATCTTTCTTATTTTGTAGAAAAAAGTTTTTTCTTTATAATTTGCCATTTGGATAGGATTCTCTAGAAAAAATCATATTATGTTCCCAAAAATGCAAGCCTAAATGTAATAGTACTTTGTGGAACATTTTCAGGTACAATAACTTAACATATTAAACAATAAATTACCGCGAACATATTAGTTTCTTCTACCCCCATTTTTTTTCGACATAGTCAATAGACTAATATGAAGGCACAAAGAAGACATGATATTTACACAACACAAACTTACGTTAGAGCTCTATCATTTTTTTTTTTCAAAAGTGCGGAAATAGATTACACGCTTATATGTGACGTCCCGTATACTTCCTTAGTGACGTCGCAAAGACTATGACCTTGAACGTGACACAACGGTGTATTAGTACTATATTCCAAAGTTTCTTCTCTGCTTTTTGTCAGTGGACGTTGAAATTGACTTTAGTTGACACTAAACAAATGCTAACAAATAATTTAAATTTGACATGTACAACTCGTCCAGCATGCTAAAATCAAGAAACACAGCAAAACACAATTCGTAGAGAACGCACAAAACATAACCACAAAAGTAAGCGTAAACAACTACAGCTGTGGGCATGGGCTATTTAGGCATTCTGGCAAATAATGCTGCCAACTTAATGCAAGGCTGTGTGACGTCACACAGTATCAACGTCAAATAATAAATATTAATATTTTTATTATATTCGAAACAAAGTTGCATGAAGTAAATATCTATCAGTTAGCTTTTAAATATACATATTTGTTTTGAGATTTAATAATCTAACGAGCAGCAGAAGCAGTATAGGCCTTATTCTGCTTCTTTAAGTATCCACCACTTTCGAAATGAGCTTCGTCGATAAAGAATTTTAAAAAAATCGTAATTCTCTTGCCTTCTTTCTAAGGCCCTATTATTAATAAACGTACGACGTGACAAGTCATCCTCTAATTGTAATTATTGTTTCAACTCTATCATAAACTTTTAAAACGAGATCTTTCTTTACAATAGTATGCAAAGTCGATATTTTAGTATATTCTTTTTGTGAACTGACATTTACCCAGAAAGTGTCAGTCACTATCAGTCCTTACCGCAGCAATGACTTCTTCTGACAGGATCTTTTGATTGTAAACATGTGGTCCATTTTACTGCCCCAAACTGTTGATATATCTGTAATTAAGGGAAATTGAGAAAACCATTTTTATTATTCATTTCAGTTTGTCAACGTATATTAACAACAGTCAATAGATACTTTTGCATGAGTAATAATAATAGTTAAAAGAGTATTTTGCGCCAGTCGACATTCTACGAGTTATGGAGATACTCGTACTTCTGCTCATTGGTTTCCCTATCTACAAACCACTTTCAGTTTTCCCGTAAATCCCATCAAAATAATTATTTAGCTTTTATAATATGGGCATTATCTAGAAAATGCATTACATTCCTGCAATACCTATCTCATTTACCCATTTGGTCTTGCTGTGTAAATATATTGCATCAATAATTCATCAATGTGACCATAATAGAAAAAATGTTTAATTTATGTTCTCAATCAATGCATCGTATTACCTATTTATCATGCTTTATTAGTTTTAAATCAAAGCTATTATGCGAGCAATTTATATTTCCAGCCAAGTCTCCAATATCCATCTTGGGAGCCACATAACCACTTTCCCATGCATGTTATTATTTTTTACGCGATGATTAACAGATGAAATAGATGAAATACGGCCGGGACTGAATGTTTATAGAATGAATTGTCAGTCTCAATTATTAATGTGTCGCGTTATTCTATTTGCGATGGTGTTTGATTTTCTAGTACCTAATTATTTCGTAGACTGTTCAATTACCTCGGAAATGTTAGCGAACTGATAAGCGTGTAGTATATTGGGTTTTAATTGTTTAGTGATGATTTCATCCACTTTGCTGGTGCCATAATATTCACAAACAATTAGAACTGTAGCGTAAATATAAATGTTATCTATTAGTACGTATATTTGAAATTCCATTTTGCGTATTATGTCGGTGTTTTACTCATTGTAAGGTATACTGGCACCGGTGCTTGTCACCTTAAGGTCTAACACTAGAGATGTTTAATAGGCTATTGATTATGTACTGAAAAACAGGGTAATAAGAAACTAAGGCGTTCACGGGTTTTTAGCGCAGGAATCGGTCAATGGGTCATTTAAGAAGAAAAAACCACGTGCTATTAGATTAGAGTGTGCAAATTGGAATTGGAGCAAAGTTTAGATATACTTTACATGAATCTTTTTGTAGAGAATTGAATTTCTCATCGAAATTTTATTTAAAAAATTTAAAAAACATTTTTTTTGCAATAATGTTGAAACGATTAAAAAAGGCCAACATTTTGCTTTTTTGCTTATAACTTTTTTTTAGGACAGAGACAGGTATAGATAGGCATATTTTCATAGAAATTTTCTTTAAAATGCTGGGTCGATAAATTTTTTGGGTTAAAAAGTGACCGAAATATGGCCACTCGAACATAGCTTATTTTTTCGATGTTTTTACTTCTTATACAGATATTGTTTTCTTTCTAATTCTGTTGAAAAAAATATTATTTAATCAATAAAAATATTCTAGTGATACTAGTTTTCGTCATGTCAGTAATACTCTGGTAGCAGTGGTTGTCAGTACATAGCACCAGAATTCGTTATAGTAACTTCAGTGGAAAATATAATGAATAATGAATAATCATGACCAACTAAAAAAATATTTAATAAGAAAAATCAAGTAATAGTAGAGTACGTAGTAACAAATAGATACACATTTTTTTGTCTACGTGGAGCGCAGTAGATATTTTTTTGTTTTAACAGATATATTGGCACATCTGCATCCATTGGTTTTGTACTTCATACAACAAATAATATTTTCTACTGTTTTCTTTACAATGGACACAATACCAGTATTCAACCAATCTGACTTTCTTGTTGTTTTTCAGTTTCTCATCTTGACTGACTACGGTTTTTTTGCTTTTATCGTTTTCGTTTTTTTGCTTCCTGATCAGTTTGTTTCAGCATATTCTTTTCTTTTTTTTCTACTGATGTTCCTTTCAGTTTTCGCATGTGGCCACTGAGCGAATTTTTTCTATTTTTCTGTACTATTTGTGGTTCTGGCCAGAATTTTAAATGAGGATGCAATTCCATCTGGAATATTTTGCTGCTGTTTCAACGATGTTCGTTTGGAAGATGGTGGAGGTCTTAGTTGTGCCTCTCACTGTTACTGATATCAGAGGTATTGAATTTGGGTTTTAATTTGCGCAAATCAACAATGTCTTTGTTTCGTTCCAGGGTATTGATTCTTTTTCTCCATGCTAATTATTCATCTAGATTATCTCTAGGTGTCTGCTCTAAATCATCATTCATAACTTTATTTTCCTCACTGTATTTTTCTGTTTCATCTGGCCTTTCTCTACGCATATCCTCTAAATATTCTTTGGTGATTTCATTTTTCTCATTTTATTTGTCTCTTCCATAGTGGTTTCTTTAGAATTATCGGAGTTTTTCCTTTGCATTGGTCCGACAGGGTCATTCGCAGCACTATAAATTGCATGGCAGCAGCTCTGACGCTCATCCCATTCTTTCTTACAGCGCTTTTTTTTCAGGTCATCTGATGGATATTGATATCGAGGCATCTGCGAATAAAATAGTACATGCTTGAGCACTATTATTGCTGTTCTGGGAACATTGGTTTATGGATTTGCAAATTGAATTTTATTATTCATTCTGATAGAACCAGTTCAGCTCAATAACCATAAATAATACTATCTTGAGAAATGTCAGGTGTCAAAGGAAGCTCTTATATCATATTATCTGATGATATTATAATAATAATAAATTAATACCAATATAAAACACAATAAAATTGCGGAAAATAAATTAGCGGAAGACGTTTTCGAAACATTACATTTTTTTATTAAATTGCCAATCGTTTGTTCTGAAAATTTGTTTACTAAACATTCCTTTTTAAATAGCAAACGAAATATCTATTCTAAACCTACTAGTTTTTTATGTACAAGACAACAAATATCAAAATTAAAACCTCCCTAAATATATTTTCCTAAATATATCTTTCAGTTACTACGTTTTGTATTACCACACACTTTTAAATTGCGTGCGGTCTCATCTGATTTACGTTCAACGGTTGAAGTAAGGGCGAGTTGGATGGCATATCAAACCATTTGCCCACTAGAACTGTCGGACAACCATGAACCGAGTTTAGTGCATTTTCTGTTTACTTTACTTCAATCTCAGGTAATCTGAACCTCCGATTAAGACAGGTGGCTGTCATGGATATTCGATGCGAACTTCTCTGTATTTTATATTTGACATTAATAGTTTATTTTCTTTAATGTATCTAATCTAATCTTAATGTTCATATGTATGGATAAAGTACAATAATGTGCTTTTCTTTAATACAGAAGTAATAAGGAAAATAATTTTCCTTTTGCTATATGATTTGCCTTTGTTATTATTATAATTATTATATTCATAAACATAAATTTGGTACGTACCTACTTTTATTCTAGACCAAAGTAACCATAGAAAACTGAGTAATTTCTCAAATAGATAATACGAAAGGGTCGGTGAACCCAGTCGGTTCCCCCCAACTGCAGCAACCAAACCGATTTTGCAACCAACATGTTTATATTTTGCACAATTTTGCACAACCTATCCCGAATTTTGCACACCTTGTCCTAGGAACTGGAAAGGGAAAACGTATGGGTGGGGCCAAATTGACGGTTGTCCCCCTTTTGCACGAATGTAAATAATTTTACAGCTATTATAAACGTTTCATTTTGCACAATTTTGCACAGCATCAGTTTAGCCTCTTGAAAAATTACCTTCAGCCCTAGGTAAAAAAATTTCTAGCAGTTACAATCTTTTGCACAATTTTGCACAATTTTGCACACCCATTTCCACATTTTGCACATCCCAGATTAGTAGTAGTACTAGTAGTAATAGAGCAATTAAATATTTTTTTATTCCATAACCACTATCTCCAACCAACATACTGTCATTGCCATAAAATCTCCATTTTCCATTCTTGCTCTCATCCTTGAATTACTAAAAATAGTGGAATCATGGCGGGACCCAGGCCGCTAACATGCAATATTCTGTACTTTTAAATTATGCTAAAAAATCCCTTTCGATTTCTAAAAATTTCTAGAGCATTACCGCCAGGAGATTGTATTTGGGCATGCATACATTACTTACACTCCAATGCACCCATGTATTGGAGAACGACTTATTCTATAAAATCCTTCTGTAACTCTTTAAATTTCATCTGCTGTAGATGGCATATTGATAAACCGATTTTTTAATCATGACATCACTCGTATATCATTGCTAACTGTACGATTCGTCGTACATTTGTCGATTCCACTCAAGTCACCATTAAATAATTGAAAGAAATGATCCAGTAGCAAGAAATACGTAGCGTAATAAACACCAGTTCTGCAGATATTATGGCAGTATTTTTTCAAAAATAAAAAAGTTGTACCCTAGCTTGTAGAAGTTACTTCAATAACTTGGAAAGATGTTAGAAAGCTTATACTTAGTCATTTCTTAAGCGTACTGTAATATCTGCAATTTCATCGATTATTAGTTCAATTGTACCTTTATATGAATTAAATTTTTTTTAACTCATTTTGACTCCATTTGGAAAAATTGTTCTCTTGTCTGGGGGCTCTTGGGAAAGCTTCGATTTCAATTGGTTCCAATAAATCCTCATCATCAGTGAAATTTTCCAAATATTCTCTTATAAATGCCATAATACTGTCAAATGGATTACATCGTCATATTTAGGTTATACGTTATTGAACCTCGTTTAACCTGCTAAACTCGGCCGGTCACAAGAATTCTAGTTAATTTAGTGGTCAAGGCCCGAACTCAAGTGATACAACGTACATTTTCATTTCATTTCAACGTACATTTTCATTTTCATCATAGATGCAAGTGCAAGCCAGAACCGAGATTAACCAACTAAGACACAATTGGCCCTAAGAGATACTAATATCTTTGGAACTGTAGATCATGATATTTCTTCTACTTTTAAGTCACTTTGTCCGTCTCGCCGGTGATGCGCTGGATATTTATTAAATCGCAGTGGATTAGGAGGCATTTCTATTCTAATTATTTATTAATTGTACAAAATACCAAGTACCTGTCAAATAACCACCTACTATTTTTATATTTTAAAGGACGTTTTCTCTTGCTTTCCAGGATGATGAACCACCTGAAATTACTTACTGCGTCGTCGAAAACACCGGGACCTTGACACTACAAGCAATAACTCCCACGCAACCAATGCCCTCACAGGAAGAACTGGATGCAAAATTTGCTGAACTAGTGGTAAGTTATCAGATTATGCTGATGATATGGTACGCGTTTTTAAATGATCTTTAAGAAAATATAACCAATCTATTCCTGTCGCAATATCAAGTTCAATGCATAAACTTTACCGTATGGGAGACCTCATTTAAATTCGCCTTCGAGGCAATCGCAAAGTGAATGCAATTCGTAGTATTTTCAAGCTTGTAGCGTTTTCACACGTGAGTAGAAGATAACGGTTGATAAATCGTAAAAATATTAATTAATAAAAATGAAAGTATATACCTAGTTGAGGCATTATATTTACTTTAACGGTGTGGATGTTTATACCTTCGCTCTGTTGCGTATCTTAACTATATTATTACTATCGTAACATGCAGGGCAATGTTCTGTGTTATTTAAATATTTATCATTGTATTTATTTATCTATGTAAATATATATATGTTTATATACATGCGTATTAGAGCTCGGATATAACGGACCTCAGGGACCGTCAAAATCATTATAAAAAATACAAGAGTATATATACCCTAGGAGAATTAATGAAATCAGCCGCAATGTCTTGAAAATTGGTAAAATTATTCATTGAGGTGTCCTAACAAACATACTAAAAGTCCCCGAGGGTGGGAAGTGAGTCGACAGTGGGGGAGGGGGTGAAAGGTCCCTTTTTTCAGTTTGTTGCTTATATATCTAAAAAACCTACTAGAACTAAAAGGAGACGAGGAAAACTAAGAAAGCAGCTTTATATGATCTTACCCAATACCGTCATACTATTTGATTTTAGAAATAATATCATGATCATAGATTTCTTCTGCAATTTCTATAATTTTGTCTTTTTCGAGTACACTTTATCTGATGGTACAGTGGCGAGTAGTTGATAGTAAACGATTTTATCTACTTCTGCACTCGTTGGGACTGCCAATATCAAAATAAAAAAGACAATAAAAAACCAAAAATATAAATATGTAGAAATTATTATATATGTACTTTTTATTATCCAAACAAATTTATGGTTTTAAAACGCTTTGGTCAGTTAGTGAGCACCCAGGGCCGCTAGGAGCGGGCGTGCAGGGCCCGTGGGCGGCACTTTCAGGGAGGCGGTAAATACAGCGATCTCGTCATGCTTCAAACTCATCCCGTGCAATTTTGCCTGCCGCAATATTTTTTTTACAACGTCAGGTATTGGGATCTAACGGAATTAACATACAAAACGTATATATAAATATTAAAAATAATTAGATTGAATAAGAATATCCTGGCTAGAATATAATAGAACAATAAATTCTATTTTAACATATGATACTTGTTTTTTCCGTGCTTATTATTATTATTATTATCAATGATACCATGCGAGACTGCCTCTGTCAGATAGAGAAATGTCTATCAAATTGGTGTCCTATTATATAAAATAAAATGCTATTAAAGCTATACTTGTTTGAGTTGTTTTACAGCGGTAATAAATTATAATAATATAGGTATACGCACGTACTTAGTACATAGGTAAACAATGCTCTAAATTTAATGATCGTTTAAACAACTTGTTTATAGTGGAAAACCGTATATTTGTGTCAGCAATTATATGGTATTTATACGGAATGTTAAGGCAGAGTACTAAGATGTATTTAGTAAACTTTGGTAAAGATATCTACATTTTTATTTAAGTTACTACTGTATATATTTCAATGGGGATATCCTTGTAAGAATATATTCGAGCTCAATTTTCTTGTTACATCTTTTTGATACTTTGCATATAATATAAATTTCCCTGCTATTTTTTTGATGAGCAGAAATAAGATTGTAGTGTAGAAATCATATACCTATTGATCTCGTCAATACCGATAATAAATTTATTTGTATAATGCAAATTTACTTGTGAAGCTATTTTCTATATCTATTAATTTTCTCATCGGAATAATGTATTACAAATAAAAGTTGTAATGTAATATAATGCCTGCCATGGATAATACATTGGATAATAATGCCATTGATAATAAAACAGCTGAAAATAAATTAGAAATTTATATAGGGAACACGCAGGATGACAGGTTTTATAAATCTCGACGCAGGTATCTCTCACAAAGTTACCACCTTTAGCAAATCTCAAATTTCCTCATGACTTGTTTTGAATATACGTTTTCATCTAAAAAAAATTTCTAAAAAGTTTACAAACAGTTTCTGAAACAAAATGTTATTTCGCGTAAACTAGCAAGTAATTTCCAATCAAACTATATAGTCGGTACAGGCGGTATCCGTTTTTGGTTGAGTGAATCGCATATGATCACGAATTTTTGTTTGAATGACTTTTTATATAAAAATATAATTAGAAATGATAATTTCACTATGCGTCAGTTCAAAATCATGGGCTTAATTTTTTTATTAAACAAATGGAAAACTTGGAATGAAAAAATGGAAAAATTACCAAAGACATTATCGAGAAATTAACAAAAACAACTAAGAAAAGGGAAAACATGTGTTTTTTACCGTTTTTTTTAAATATTCCAGTCTACGTCTTTCATACGTTGGACTTGATTCATTATTTGTATCCTCTACTTATTCATTCATCTTATAACTGAAATGAGCTTTGTTCTGCCTCCAGTAGAGCATCCTCGATTTCGCCCCCTCGATTTCATCCACGATCATCTCTCACGTCGATGTAATTCTCAAAACACCTGGTGTGTTTTGAGAATTACTGCATTTTTACATGATTGCCCTTGACAATTAGTACAATAATCGGAATATTTCAAACCATGCTTCACACAACTACTATATTTAGAACATTATTTTGTGCAGTTGCAGCTAGTAGTTTTTAATAAATAGGAAGTAACAGTTCAGTCAATTGGATAGGTTCTAATTTATTTTTCTCAAGCTCCCAACCCCACTCTGCTGGATTTAAATCATTTCCAAGTTATTGTTGGACTTGATAATATACTCTGTAGCAGTGTCTTTCGAGAGTCTTTCCGAGTACTTTCGCGTCTATCCCAGTACTTTCGCGTCTTTCCGAGTTCTTTCATTCATTTACATTTAATTTTCTGTTTTGGAAAAAAATCCTTAAAAATCCTTCTTACCTATTTAAATTTTTTTTAATCGAAAAAAATAATAATTACTTAAAAATATCACCACGCCTCTCCTAACGGATTGCAATTAACGGATTGCAATTTTGCAAAATTCATTTGAAACTTTGAGTATCTTATTATAATGTGAAAGGATTTTCAAGTATCTGGAGGCTCTAATTTTTACCCTGTTAAATTTGCAAAAATTTCAATTTTTAAAAAAGCACCTGGAACGTAACGTAACATAATTGTGCAAACTATACGACTGATTTTGATGAAATTTGATATGAGAGTTTACCACCCTTAAAAGTTATATAAAATAGATATTTGAAAAAAAATCGGTAAATAAGTCTTCTTTACCCTTTAGTAATTCGTTTGTTATATTTGGAATAATAACAATTATTCTCTATTATGTGTAGAATTTTATTCCAAAACTTTTTTCCTCCTCGAAATTTTTCTAAATCAAATAGCTTCCGAGTTATATGAGTGAAAAGGGAAAATAATTGGTAATTTTTTTAGCGATTTTTCATTATTTGTTTGATAACAAATTAAACCCATGTTTTTGAATTGACGCATAGTGAAATTATGATTTCTAATAATATTTCGAAAACATTAAAGCAGAAATTCGCGATCATATGCGATTTACCCTAACATAGATATTTCAAATCAGATACCGCCTGGTCTAATAGGTCATTAGGAGCTCTCCAATAAAACTCTTACAACTTTTCGTTGGTAATAAAATTAGTTCCTTTAAATTTATCTTTAAAGTAATTTGTTGGTGGAGTCATCTAGTTGACGCCTGCTACAAGTGGCCATCTTAAGTGAGTAGGTATTTCATTATTTGTTACAAGGTGCAGCAACAGTATCATATTTCTTATTTTTTGAGCGAACATATTTTTTTGAATGGGGGTAAAACTCAATTGTTCTCAAAGCATGACTAAAGAAGTACAATTATATAATTAATAATTAGTTAATCGAAACTGTGTTTCGCCGTTTTCATTTCTGAACACTGGTATTGTTTCCAGGAACCGATAAAGTCACCAACCCGAGTGAGCTAACGCGAATTGTAATGAATTATTTAAAAAAAATAAAATTCGCGACGATCATTTTAATGTACAAACTATTTTATCTACCTGGTAATCAGAATCAGTTAAGAAAACCATGCAAAATTTGAATAAGGAGAACAATCGCACATGTTCTTAATGGCAATATAAAATTATAGAAATATAACACGTTCGGTTAAATTTTTGCCATTGCATAATGCCCATATATAATGCTTACTGGGCGTAAAAATAAATAATTATTATAATAAAGTTATTGAATAATAACAGTTCATTGCTTCCTACTAACATTCTCAAGTAGGAAGATACCGGTACGCGATAAATAAAATAATTTATTATATAATAAAATTATTGCTTTCGTGAAAGAATCTGCTGTTAAATAATTAAGATTAATAGATAATTGCACATAATTGCTACATAGTTGCTGCCTCTTAACGTTTGGTTGGTTTTGCAAGCTCCGCTACCTCTATCATTTATGATCATACAGTTTAACAAAATGCATCTCCTGGGAGCAATTTTAAATATGAGGAAACTAGAAATAATGTTAGCATACTTTAATTCGTCCGCAAGAGCACATCGTCCGATTTATATGTTATATAAATCGGATTATATTTCACGGATTATATATATATATATATATATATATATATATATATATATATATATATATATATATATATATATATATATATATATATATATACATATATATACATATATATATATATATATATATATATATATATATATATATATATATATATATATATATATATATATATATATATATATATATAGAAAAGCACGATTGAGCGTAAAATGCATGCCCGGCTAGCTCAGTCGGTAGAGCATGAGACAAGTGTTTTATTGCTTTAATTATGCATAGTGATTGACTAAGCTATAAAAAATTCAACAAAATATAAATTCAACATTGTTCATTTAATTAATGAACTGGCGCCCATAAACAAATATTCCAGGATATATAAGTTAATAAAAGTAAGTATAATGTAAGCTATTTTCTGTCAATAAATGTTATCATCTCAATCTAAAATTATTAACCTTAAATTTTTCCACATATAAATAAATTATAATAAATTATATGCTCTCACTTATTCTCAAAAAACGTAGCATTAAATATTTACTAATATAAATTATTAATCTAATATAAACATTTATTTTCCAAGTTGAGTTCACCAAGATGGAACTTATACAAGTCTTATTATCCAAAATATAAAACTGGAAAATTACAAATTGGCTCAACGTCGTTCAAGTATTGTACAAGACAATTTAGTATCTAATAAAATATTATCGGAACTTGTTACGAACATAAAATTACATATATCAAAATATAATTTATATACTACCTTTAAATTCAGTATAATATACAGTGAGCTCGTAAAGTTTGGAATAAATTCAATTAATCGTTATTGAAGGATTTTCACAGGAAATCCTCGAACACGTCAACCTTATTTTATAAAATGTCACTTTTTTCAGCCATCGATTTTTTTTTTGTTTTGTTCGTTTTTGAGCTATGACGTCATCGACAATTTTTTTAAATGACAACCCATATTTTTTTTCACGGATTTCGATAGAGCACATTTTTCTGAGTGCGAATATGTCAAAAACATAGTACCTTTAACATTAAAGATTTCGAGATATTCGGTTGCAAAGTTTATAAAATGTACCATGGCACCATGCATAAGCTATCGGGCGGGTCAAGATTTTTAATAGCTTATTGATTCTAATAGCTTATAGCTTATTACATTTTAAAAGATTAAGGAGTAATATTATTTATTTTGGTAGCTTATCGAACATTTTGAAAGATTTGGGAGTAATCTGTTTAATTTTTTAACAACAATTTAAACAAATAAAAAAATATTTTAACAAATAAATGATAAATAATTAAAGTAAAAAATAAAATCAGAGTAAATTTTCAAAGTGACCTCCATTCACTTCCTGGCAATATCCCATCCGCCACTGAAACTCCTGCAGAACCTTACCAACAGTATCGGGTTGAATGGTTCGAATTTCATTGCGAATTCTGTCCTTTAATTCTTCGATGGTATTTGGTCTATTGAAATAGACTTTGCTCTTTAAATAGCCCCATAAAAAGTAGTCTAGGGTAGTGAGATCTGGAGATCTAGGGGGCCATTCGATAGTTCCCCTGCGACCAATCCAATGGTTAGGAAATACATGGTTTAAATAATCGCGAACGATCACTGCAAAATGGGGTGGTGCACCGTCTTGTTGGTACCATATCGTGTGATGGGGCAGATCTGGATCTGGTACGTCATTTGGGTAAAGTACCGCAAGTGCAGGGACTAAGTCGTCTCTTAAAAATTCTAAATATATTTCACTTGTTAATACGCCTTCAAAGAAAAATGGGCCCAAAATACGATTACCTACAATACCAGCCCAAACGTTAACTTTTTGTGGAAACTGACTACGAGTTTCCATTTTCCAGTGTGGATTTTCAGGAGACCAATATCTACAGTTTTGCCGGTTAACTGTGCCGTCGAGATAAAAGGTAGCCTCATCAGAAAAAACAATATTGCGTAAAAATCCGTCGTCATCAATCAGGCGTTGCAACATGGTTTGGCAAAACTGTAACCTACGGTCAGGATCATCTTCGTTTAACTCTTGGACCAAAACCACTTTATACGGATGCCATTTGTTCAATTTCAAATATTTCAAGACGGAGCTTTCAACTATTCCGTTGTTTGCCGCCACTTGGCGGGTGGGTAAATGGGGATTTTCTTGAAGCTCTAGTAGAACATTCAATTTAACATCTTGTTGCACTGGTGGACGACCCGTTCTAGGGCGATCTCTCGTATGACCCACTTCTAAAAACTTTTGTTCTATTTTGCTAACGGCGGACTGTGTAATTGGTTCTCTGTTTGGATATTTGTTGTTAAATAAACGGCAAACTTCTACTTGTGTGCGAGCTCTGTCCCCGTAACCGATCATCATCAAAATTTCGATTCTTTCCCTTTCACTCAAACGACGGACCATTTTTAAATAAAATGAATTATGATGGAATAATGATTAATCAACTTACTTAATGATATTATTCAACTGATTAAAACACAAACTTGCGAGGAAAACTTCAAAATTGTGACAACTGTCAAAACTGTTGTTTTTCCTGCGCTTTCTTGATAAATGATTAGCATTTGGTCATCGCTTGTATAATTCATTCTTAAAACTTTGCAACCGAATATCTCGAACACTTTAATGTTAAAGGTACTATGTTTTTGACATACTCGCACTCAGAAAAATGTGCTCTATCGAAATCCGTGAAAAAAAAATATGGGTTGTCATTTAAAAAAATTGTCGATGACGTCATAGCTCAAAAACGAACAAAACAAAAAAAAAATCGATGGCTGAAAAAAGTGACATTTTATAAAATAAAGTTGACGTGTCCGAGGATTTCCTGTGAAAATCCTTCAATAACGATTAATTGAATTTATTCCAAACTTTACGAGCTCACCGTATAATATGACATGTGAAATCAATGAAAATATTGCCATGTGAATAGTAATTGGATCCAGGTTATGCGAAAGTTCAAAATGTCAAGAAATGTCGAATTGCAAAGGTGACTTGGCATGAGTTAAATAATAAGTACCTGTATACCGTATTAATGATCATAGCTTGGATATCTTAAAATATGTACAAGTATTTGACGTACGTACCTGATAATGTCGTTGGTTGCAGGAGGAGCTCGACTTGACAGCCCCTAATAAGGCAGCCATGATGAGCCTTCCTCCACAGAAGAAGTGGCAGATCTATTGCTCGAGGAAAGGCGGCGAGGATACCGTAGACCAAACACATGCACCAGAACACTATGTGGAAAGACTACGAACTTTAGCTACAGTAAGTAGTTCCCGATATAGAACGAAGGACGTTTCCTTATTCACTTTTTTTCAGTTGCAGTATCCGGAGATTAGCGCCGATGAAGAAGTCAGGTCAAGGACGAAGCAAATCGACGGCCTCAAAACGGCACTACGAACGTCAACGCACAGCTTTGTGATAAAATTCATCGAACTCGAAGGCCTTATAACTTTACTGGATTGCTTGGAGAGGATGGACTACTTCACAGCACAGAGTTCCATCCACACTAGTATCATAGGATGCGTTAAAGCGCTTATGAATAACTCGGTATGTGAATGAGTGAAATATATTCTTACGCATAAGGCTTACACATAAAGTTGTATTTCAGACTGGAAGAGCACACGTCCTAGCACATCCAACTAGCATAAATACTATAGCTCAGTCATTAAGCACGGAAAACATCAAGACCAAAATAGCAGCCCTGGAAATTCTGGGTGCAGTCTGTTTGGTCTCAGGAGGACACAAGAAGGTATTGGATGCTATGCTGCACTATCAGAAATACGCATTTGAAAGGACTAGGTTTCAAGGCATCATCAACGATTTGGATAGGTCTACAGGTAAATCTCCACCATTATAAACAAATCCAATATAATCGCATTTCATATTTTGAAAAATACAATGAGAAAACTAACAAAAAATATTTATCACAACAGGCATCTACAGAGATGAAGTAAACCTAAAAACTGCCATAATGTCGTTTGTGAACGCCGTTTTAAACTACGGTCAAGGCCAGGAGAATTTAGAGTTTAGGTTGCACCTTAGGTATGAATTCTTGATGCTGGGCATTCAGCCCATAATAGACAAACTTAGAGGCCATGAAAACGAGACACTGGATAGGCATTTGGACTTCTTTGAGATGGTCAGAAACGAGGATGAAAAAGAACTGGCCAGGAAATTCGAGCTGGACCACGTCGACACCAAAAGTGCCACTGCCATGTTCGACTTACTAAGGAGAAAGCTGTCGCACACCGCAGCCTATCCTCACCTGCTATCTCTATTGGAGCACTGTATTTTGCTTCCGTTAGATTATGGTGCTCATCCGCAACATTGGTTGCTATTTGATAGGATTGTCCAGCAGATAGTTTTGCAGCAAAGTGGGGGAGGAAACCCTACTAAAAATCCAGACGTATCTCCTATCGAGATCAACGTTAAAGAGATTGTCCATCTGTTGGCGAAAGAAGAGGAGTTAATAGCAGCCAGAAAGAAAGCAGAAGAATTGGAGATGGAAAACACTGATATGTCAAATAAGCTCGCAAAAAAAGAACAAGAACTGGACCACAGGACGCAGGAAAAGGAAGACATTGAGACAAGCTTGGCTAGAATTAAGGAGAGATTGGAGAAGGAAACCAGTGCACATATTGAAACTAGACAGAGGTAAGCACTATGCTTTTATAATTAATATATGTGACTGGAAATTCATGCCTGTTAAATTTGTTTTCAAAATACTCTTTGAGGCAAATACCATTGAAAACATTTTTCTATTTAGGTTGAATGAGGTGGAGTACAAAGCCGCTGATCTAGATCGCCAAGTCAATTCTGAGAGAGGTGAGAGACACCGACTGGAGAGACTGGTGAGTTCGGGATCGATACCAGACGATGCCAAAGCAATTGGCCTTAATAAAAATATAGATGTAAATAAAGTTGACTGTAGAAACGAATTCGTAAGTGCTCCCCCACCTCCGCCACCTCTAGCTCCCCCTCCTCCACCTCCAGGTCCTCCTGGGCCTCCTCCACCTCCTTGTGCCCCAATGGCACCACTAGTAGAGCCATTGCGTGTGGAGCACGCGAAGAAGAATATTCCGCAGTCCTCCAATCCTCTGAAAAGCTTTAATTGGTCTAAGTTACCCGACGCCAAGTTGAACGGAACTATTTGGAATGAGCTGGATGATACCAAACTGTACAGCACCATGGAATTGGATAGTATTGATAAGCTATTTTGTGCCTATCAGAAGAATGGAGTTACTGTAAGTAAAATTTCCGAATTATATCTTAGCAACGCGAAAAATCTGATTTTTGTTAAAGAACGAAGGTTCCATAGAAGATCTCAGACAGTTAGGGAAGAATCGCACCAAAGTCTTGTCGGTAATTGACAGCAGAAGAGCTCAAAATTGCACAATTTTATTGTCGAAACTGAAGATGTCCGATGAAGACATCACAAAGGCCATATTGAGCATGGATAGTAAAGAGCAGCTGCCTATAGATATGGTTGAGCAGCTCCTAAAATTCACTCCTAGCTCGGAAGAAGCAGCTCTTTTGGAGGAACATAGCGACGAGATTGATTCCTTAGCTAGGGCGGACCGGTTTCTGTATGAAATTTCCAAGTAAGTATCGCAAACGTCGATTTTGTTTTAATTCTCTACATTCGAGTAAGAATTTTTAATTTTTTTAAATTTCACTCTAAAGAACACTAACTGGTCACTAACGCCCAGCAAGAACCGATGTACCTAGAATCTTCAAATTCGAACGGACAGTTAAGCAACCACAGCGTGAAACTATACCTAAAAAAATATTTTTATGAAAAATGGGGAACTTATTTTTCTACATACCTACAGAAGAAGGTACAAGTATTTTTGATCTATTTTGTTCTTGTTTTAATTAAATTTCGTGAAAAATTATTTTGCCATAATTTAATTTAGGTACTCCAACGTAGATTGATAGGAAATTTAATAACGATTAAAATATCTTTGGCTGTTTTTGGTATCTGACTACGAAAAAAGTTATAGATAAGCGAAATTATAAGAAAAAAAAGGTGCTTTTTGCTATATGTTTAATAACAATTGAAGTAGAAGTAATTTGAACTGAAAAGCCACCAACAATTGCTTAATCAGTAACGGCGTCCATTTTATTTCCAAAGGGATCACGACGAAATAAAAATGAGGTTATATTATGTAAAAAAAATCGTTAATAATTTTTAATGATTGTACAGCATACTTAGCAACTACTGTTGAATACTTTATTGGAATAATTGAAAAAAATTAAAAGCTGCTCAAATCATCATCCTCCTCATCTTCGTCTTCATCATCATCTTCTCTGTTAAATAAAGGGTCCGCCAATAGGGACGCTCGATCTTTGACAGCTCATGGCGGCCATGTTGTTTGTGGTAGAGTTGGCAAACGTAGTTGTTATTATTCAGTGTATCTTCACAAATCACCATGAACCAATTCAGCCGCGAGCAACATGTGCAAATCGTTAAAACTTATTACGAAAATCATTCATCGGTTCGAGCAACGTTCCGCGCGCTCCGCCAATTTTACGGTGCAATTGATCGTCCTGCTGAGTCGACTATCCGTCGTTTGATTAACAAATTCGAGGCAACCGGTTCGGTGAACAATCAGCCAACACCGACGCGTCGTCGAAACGTCCGATCTGCCCAGAATGTCGCCGCTGTGCGCGATAGTGTGCGTGAAAATCCGCGACAGTCAATTTCACGTCGCGCACAGGAACTCCGCCTTTCGGAAACATCACTTCGGCGAATCTTGCATCTGGATTTGGGCATGCATCCGTACAAGATCCAGCTGACACAAGAGCTCAAAATAAACGACCATAGACAGCGCCGTATCTTCGCTGATTGGGCTTTAGAGCAGTTGGAAGTCGACCCCGATTTTGGTCGCAAAATCATCTTCAGCGATGAGGCACATTTTTGGTTAAATGGGAATGTCAACAAGCAGAATTGCCGTTATTGGGCCGAGAACAATCCACAGGAGGTCCACCAGGTCGCAATGCACCCAGCAAAGGTAACTGTTTGGTGTGGATTTTGGGCCGGAGGCATCATCGGGCCGTATTTCTTCGAGAACGACGATGGTGTGTCCATCACGGTAAACGGCGAACGATACAGATCCATGATAACGAACTTTTTCTGGCATGAAATCGACAATATGGATGTCGAGGATATGTGGTTTCAGCAGGACCGCGCTACGAGCCACACAGCGCGCGCCACAATGGATCTTCTGCACGAGCGCTTCGGAGGAATGGTTATCTCGCGCGGAGGCGACATCAACTGGCCACCGAGATCGTGCGATTTAACCCCACTAGACTATTTCTTGTGGGGTTTTCTTAAATCACAGGTCTACGCAAACCAACCACAAAACACTGATGCCCTCAAAGTCAACATACGCCACGCCATCGATGAAATACAGCCCGATTTGTGCGCCAGAGTCATTGAAAATTGGACTTCTCGTATGCGCGCCACCCAGCGAAGCCGAGGTGGACATTTGACCGATATTATTTTCCATACATAATGCCTTCGAATATTCTTTCAAACAAAAAATAAATTTCATTTATACCTCTCACACAACTTGCTGTATTTCATTTTAAAGATCTAGCGCGCTTATTGGCGGACCCTTTAAATGTTATGCACAAGTTTGCGTACTTCGAACATTTCGTGCTCCGGCAAAGACGTTTTCGGACTCCGCAGCCAAACCATTTTTTTTTTAAAATAAATGGTATATTTGCAAAGATGCCGCCTTTTAACTTAAATATTTATACTTGCCACCTTTTTACTTGTACTACTACAAAATGGTGACGTTATGCCGCTTTTATAAAATTTCAAAACCGTATTATTTTCTTTTATCAAAAAATTTTTTGGCTTTTAGTTAAAAGTAGGGTCACTTTAGTCTAAAAATGGAAAAACTGAAAATTGGAAAAACTTCTGCTTTAACTACCGACGGCAGAATTGTCAATTGTTGTCAGTATATTACTAAAGCAGTTTATTATGGCCAAGTATGCGCTTCAAGAAAATTTGGTTATTATCCAAAAATTTTACGAAAATAGGCGTTCTTTTGTGAACACCTATGGTCTAAAACTTTGGTCTAAATAATCATCCTTCTGTGCATGTCTCGTCACATCCTTGAGAAATTTGAAAATAAGTTTACTCTCTACAATATAAAAACACCAGCAAGACGTCGAAATGCCATCACTGTTGAGAATATTACTGCTGTAAGAGCTACTGTGGCAGAAGATCCAAATTTATCAATGCTTCGTGCAAGGGTTAAGGCTTAAAAACACGACAATTTGGTGGATTTTGCAAAAAGACTTGAATTTACACCCGTATAAGATTGTTTTGACCCAAGAACTTAACCACTGGACCATCGTCGGTGCCGAGAATTTGCTGCTTGGAGTTTGGAAGAACCTGAAAGGGATCCTAATTCTGCGAAAATAATTATCTTCCAGATGAAGATGCTCGTTTTTGGATAAGTGGATATGTAAACAAGCAAAATACCCATTTCTGGTAGGAAAACAATCCACAACAGATTCATGAGAAGCCTTTGTATCTGCTAAAGGTAGCGTATGGTGTAGTTTATGGTATGCTGGCATTAGCAGCGGACCACTTTTTTTTCAAAAATGAGATCGGATGTGTAGTTACAGTTCATGGTAAACGATATCAGCAGATGTTAATAAATTGTTTGTTGCCAAATTTAGATGCACTTGATTTGGAAGATATGTGGTTCCAGCAAGACAAGTTTGATAAAAGGATAATTTCAAGGAATGCAACTGTTCACTGGCCTCCCAGAAGTTGTGATTTAACTCTAAATTACCTTTTGTAGGGCTATTTTAAATTTAAGGTCTATGCACACAGACCACAAACACTTGATGCCATAAAATCGAACATTGAATGCTGCATTCGTCAGATTACTCCCGATGTATTGCATAGAGTCATAGAAAATTAGGTTCGCGAATTCGCTCGTGTACGCGAAGTCGAGGTGAACATTTAAATGATTAAATTATTAAAAATATAAATGTTATCGCCTCTAAAATCTGTGCTTTAAAATAATATACAAAGTTTAGTTGTATCTGAAATAATTTTTATTTGATTTCATTTTAAAATCATATCGTTGTTACCAACTACACCAATGCTAACTAGATTCTTCAGATCTCGCAGATATTTATGTGAATTACTTGTATTTATTGTACACATGCCTCAGTAGATTTTATACTTCAGATGCCCCATAGCTTAATATACGATTATGATCGGGAATCGTCCCGATTCTACCTCTCGGAACCTCCCTCTTTCCGTAACACAACAAAGACAAATAACAAATAAATAATATGCGTCCACGTATATTAGGTAGGACGCGACCAGCGGAGCTTTCTGCTAATGAACTACTAAAACTACTTGCAATATATATTTTGATTTTCAGGGTGCCACACTATGAACAACGCCTTCGCAGTCTGCACTATAAGAAGCGCTTCCAGCTTACCTTGAACGAAATTTTGCCCAGAATAACCAGCGTGATGGAGGCATCTAGAGAGGTGTCGAGGTCTCGACGCCTTAGGAGGCTCTTAGAGATCGTTCTTGCTTTAGGAAACTACATGAATAGAGGTGCCAGGGGAAATGCCTCGGGATTTAGACTGACTTCACTGAACAGACTAGCTGATACCAAATCGAGTGCCGCTAAAGGCACGACCCTCCTACACTATTTAGTGCAAGTGCTGGAAAAGAAGGTATGCACATTTACAAATAAAGCTAACGGGGTATTTATATTGCAGTTGTTTTAGTTTAAAGACATTCTTCGTTTGGACGAGGACCTTCCCCATGTACGTGAGGCTGCCAAGGTATCCCTCGGGGAACTCAACAAGGACATGGCTCAGTTGAGAGCAGGCTTAAAAGACGTTGCGAGAGAAATCGAGTTCCATCGAAGCCAGAGCCCTTTAGCCAACGATAAGTTCGTTCCGGTTATGAGGGAGTTCCAAGCCACTGCTACGTGTAGATTGGCAGAAGTAGAAGATCAATACCAAGACATGAAGGTAAAACTTGTGACTTGATGTGTTTGTATTTTTAAACCGTGATGTCATTTTTCAGACACGTTTTGATAGAGCTGTCCGCTTGTTTGGTGAAGACTCTGCCAATATACAGCCCGATGAGTTCTTCGGAATCTTCGATACTTTCCTGACCGCCTTCATGGAGGCAAGGCATGACAACGAAAATATGAGGAGGCGACAAGAAGAGGAAGAGAAACGAGCCAAGCAAGAAGCCGAGCTGAAGAAATTAACCTTAGAGAGGAAGCACAGTCGAGAGGGAATCCTGTCGTCTATTAACAAGAGTCTCAGCCTGAAGAATGGCGAGAAGAATGGGGATAAGGGAGAGTTTGATGATTTGATATCAGCCTTGAGGACTGGAGACGTCTTTGGAGAGGACATGGCGAAATTCAAAAGATCCAGGAAGAGTAGGGTGAACCCCGGAAATTCCCCTCCTAGGAGGAACTCGACGAATAGAGAAGACAGTAGGGAACGTGTCGTCAGTACTGGTAGGAGACAGTGAGGCGGTAGGGTTTTATTTTAGTCTATCTTTTGTTTTGTGATTGTATTTGGACCAATAATGTTATAGCAACATTATCATTTTATACCTGATTGATTGAACTGCCAAGGAATCTTGAATCTTATGAAGGTTTTCGTAGCGTCTTATTTGTTCAAAGTAGCCTTAATCGCCATGCAGTAGCGACGACGTATGTAGTAATTTTTTATAACTGGCGCCTAGTATTACCTATAATAACTGTACCATATTAACACCATATTTATTAGGGATTTTATACGAAGTAGGCATCACGTGTTTTGAAAAATTAAATGATTTTCGGGATCTGTCTGAATTGTTGCATATCCAGGAATAATTTCCATGGTAGTGAGCTGTTGGAAAATTATACTTAAGCGTGACGAAGACATGAAAAGTAATTTAAAATTTCAAAGCAACATGTAATTATGCAAGATATGTATGTTTGTAAAATGTATTGCGTAGTTTTTATGTTTATATACTTTTGAATCTAGCAAAACGATTGTGCTGTGCATTGAAATGGAACTGATATATACATTTTAATGCTGAAATATATTATTGTTAATTTATTTAAATCCTTGTTTTATTTCCTCAAAGTTTTATGTCCTCACCCTTGCTATTTCCATGACAGTACCATTGAGAATTATTATCATGAGCTGCAGTCGTGAACAAAGAATACGGAAACAAATCGTGAAATGGAAAAAATCCACGCAGAAAATAATCGTGATATTTCAATAACCATTTCCTCACCACATTTCTAAATACGATTTTCTCTTGATATAGTCAGTCATCTAAGAAAGCCCCACTAAATTTACACCTTAGGAACTTCCACTAATTTTTGTTGGTCAGGCGCTCAGCTAATTTTTTTTATTTAACCTATCACTACCACAGATGTTTTGGTCTAAGTATATTTTCACAATGCTCATGCGCAATGCAACAGCAAATACACACACACACACATACACACACACTTACACTAATAGGAACATCCAAAATATCGAAATAACGCTAAATTAACATTGATAAAATCTCCAAATATTTTGGACTAATTTTGATTAATGACAAAATGATCAACAATAGACACCCTTTGTTAAAATTGCATTTTTGTCTGTCAAAATCTACTTTGGTATGTGATTTCTGGTATATACCGAGTGACCATGGATCATGGTAAATCCCCGTCATTTCCACAATTTGTTAGGTTTACTTTTCGCTAGTGGCATGAATTGGTATCCGTGAGTTAAATTGTAGGTTTTTAGCTCTACGATACTATGAAAAGTTCACTAGGCACTAGTTCACTAGTTCATCATTCGTGATTAGGACTCAGGTATAAATATGATTACAGGTCTCTTTGCGGCATTATCGATTTATCATAGACAGTTATTGACGTTATTGACAATAACTGACATAGAATGACAGTTATTGCGATACAGTTGTGCAACTTTTGTTCTATCTTCTCTATTGTTCTGTGAATCGTGGCTCGCTGCATACAGCAGATGTGCTGGATTCGATAAACTCATTGATTAAGGTAAGCGATATTTTCTTGTATCTGGGATCTCTAGAACTGCCTTGCATTAGCCCCTAGTGTCGGTTAATGACGTATCTCGCCTGGGCTATCATTCGATGCCCTTAAACATCCATTGAGTGAATATATATAAGTAGCTAGGTTCACGTAACCTTTTTTTTATCACATATAAGAACATAAAATAAATAGTCGTATATTTCAGCGCTTCTTCTTTCTTATTTTCGTGACTCTTCCTTCCGTGACGTTAGGTCCACCAGTTCTCTCTTTTCTTACTTCAAGTTATCTCTTCACATTTTGTTACTTGGAATCTTCGTTGGATACCTAGTGTACATTGCATCCTGGACGATGTTATCTGCAGAACATCGATATCTTTCGATTTCCTTGGAGCGTTAGACTTGCCTTCTACTGCTGTAAAACCTTACATAAACTTGAGAGCTGGAGAGACCCATATCCATGCCAGGACACTTACTTTAAACCACAGATAAGCTTAGGTTAAGTATCCTAGGAGCCACACCTTGTTTTGTAAATGTAATTAATCTCGTGTTGGTGTGAGCCCGCATAGTGAATTATTTTGAGTCATTGTCTATATTTAAATTTCCTTTTGTAGTGGTGTTTTATACTTGAATGCTTTTATTTTGTCCGACCTCACGTGAACACGTTTGAATGCTACACTAGGTCAGATCTTATGTTGTGGGGGGGGGGGGGATATTCAATGTGTAATATAGTTCAGTGCATTTATTAACTATGTAACTTACTTGTAGCAGCTACTGCATTTTTGTGGCATTCCCCGAAAATTAGCAGCATATTATATCCACTTGTTCGTCTTGTGTATAAACTCGCGCCATTTCCATCAGTTATTAATTTTATAACCTCGTGGATTTCACCTGTCAAAGTTATGTCTTTTAATTGTTTCTTCCATGGCAAGTGTGATAAATAGTAATAAAATTAAATTTTCTTTTTTTATTACTTGCACATTGGAGATTTATTAATGATGGGCACATTAATGGATTCCATAAAAAATGTATTATTTTATGGTATCGGTTTGCCATTATGATATCGTTTGGAAAATGGTGAAAATGGACCATTCATAATATTTGGTATGGAATAGTGAAAAGTGTCTTGGATTGGCGTGCATTCAAATATCAAATTTGAATGCACGCCAAGATGTCATTTTTATGTTTTTATTTGTAGATCAAATTTTTGTGAGTTATACCAGTCTATTTAAACCAAATTAGATCAATCATGGTACTCTAGATTCAAAAATGAAATTGGCTCTAAAAAATCAAGTTGGGTTAAAAAGTCCCCAGAATTCTATCATCTGAGTATGATAGAATTCTGAGTATTTTCTCAGTATTTCAATAATATGCAGTGTTCCATTTAAAATTCCAAAGTTGAGTCACTTCCGTCGAAATCAGATGTCGAAAAAAATTAGTCTTTTTGGGCGCACCAACATTACTGCTGCAAAGTTTCATTTAAATAGTTGAAAAATTGTGCATATGGCGGGGATTATAGGGTTATGGGAAGAGGTTATGTGGACCCTGGAGGTAGAATTTGGACGAGCAGGTCGAAGTTATTTATGGTAGATCCATGATTTAAGGAGCAATATAGATCTTATATCCAGCACCAAACAAAACGGCCTAAAACGAGGGGAAATTGCTACAAATTGAATGAATGCTTCAGAATTCCATTGTATATGTAATTCAATATTCTCTAGCATGTAGCTAAGAAAATAGTTGTTTTCAATAGGTTTCTACAATATTTTATGCATTTTAAAGTTTAACATCTTCTGGATAACTGTATGTATAATGCTTTTATATATAATATGTTCAAATAGAATACATATAAACAGTAGACTAGGTTTGTGTATTCTAAGAATTTGAGTTCCGTCAAAAACTTCTGTCATAAAACGTCACTGCAAGTGTTGGAGTATTAATATTTTAAATTCAAGTATAAATGATTAATGAAACAGGTCGTACATCACTCTGAAGATCCTCAATGAAGGTGAAAGAACTTGTATAACTTCTAAGTGGTTCGTTTTCGTGTGTATGTTCAGATATAGGACTGGTAAGTGTATCTTCCTTACTTTTTATTCGTCTATTTGCTTATTTCTCTATGTAATGAAATGCTACAAACCCTTTAGATACTAGATAATAGATTACTTTTTACAATATATATATATATATATATATATATATATATATATATATATATATATATATATATATATATATATATATATATATATATATAGCACATTTAATTGATTTACAAATCGTTTAATAATATAACTATATAAATATCTACTTAAAATTGCAAATATTTTTATTATTATAGCCAAATTTAAAAACCTCACCAGTACACACCACGAGATCACACACTAAACTGAACAGTTACGAGCTTCCACATTTTGAAATATAAAATATACGAGTACTGTTTTCTTTTATTTTCTGGTTTTAAGAAATAACTTTTTGGTTTATCTACTTGCCAAAAGATGACGTACCCCATTCTAAAGCCAACTGTACTAAAAACGTTTTTGATAATTTTGTCAGTTAAGAGATCCTGCCTTTCCGCCCTCGATATGCAATTATAGGCTAAGCATATTAGGAAAAAAAAGGCAAATAGGAAAATTTTGCCATAGTCGTAATTTTCTCACCCTTTATGGCCTTTATGATAGCAAATTTTATCTACTTTAATTTTATATTGAATGGTCTTTTAGATGAAACATATAGTTTTTCAGATATTGGCGAGAAACCGAAAAAGGTGATAAAACTGCTTTTTTTTGCAAAAAGAGGGGGTTCCGGGAAAAATTTCTGTCAGCAAATTTCAGATTCATGTTCAGCAATACAAAAGACATTTATGGTGAGAAAATTACGACTATGGCCAAACTTTCCCCTGTTTTGCTGAACAAAAATTGAACGTTTCAGAATTTTCGGAAAAACTTTCCTTTCCTAACTTTGGGGAATGTTCGTGGAAATACTTTATATTTCCCATTAAGAATTTGTATTGTTAATTGTAAACATTTGACCTTAATGATACCTCCATAATATCCTAGAGGGCAATGAAAAACGAAAAACTGCATAGATAAAAGTTAAAATAACTATTAGATATATAATTAGCTTCTATTATATAATCATCTCTTCGCACAGTAAAATCGTTTTCTCTGCAGCAATTATATTCATTTGCAAAAATATTGATAACCAAATAGGTTCATTCTTGGTAGTCCTCTTCAATAATATGTATTGTGGGTTGCTAAATACCTCGCTAAGCATTGAGTGTTGCAGTCATTCGTAAAGTAAACGCAGTTATTTATGAGAATAAATCTAATGTCAACTCTCAGATTAAAAGTGTCAACTATTAACACATGGGTGCAGCGTTAGTTGGCGAAAGTTTTACAAGTAATGTAAAGAATCAGAATATGCATACATCCTTAGTTCGAGACAGCTTAAAGAACTTCCATGTAGAAGTAATTTAAGAGATGTAAAATCAGAAAGTGCCATTCGAAAAATCGTCGTAAGAGTAAAAGTCAGAGATCTGAGATATTATCAAGCACTCCTTTTAAAGATCAGCTGGAAACAAGCATACAAGAGAAAGAAAACAAGAAGAGAACAGAAAAATAAAAGCAGTTAAGAGAAATTTTTCGAAAGCAAAAGTATCGGCATTAAAAGAGAAAAAAAAACACTAAACCAGAAAAAAATAATTACCAGGCTGCCGAGAACAATTCGTCGAACCACCTGATGAAGACTGGATTGAGTGTTCATTATGTGGCAATTGGTGGCACGAGCCCTACACAACGTGTGTCTTAGGTATATTTAATTAAAACTTAAATTAAAATATTATTACATAATTATTGCAGTTTTAGAAAAAAAATTAAGGAAAAATGAGAAGAAACATGTTCGTCTTTATATAAAAATATATTTTTATGTATACCTACAATAAATAATATCCAAACATTCAAAATTAGAGTAATAAAAAATTTTCATTTATTTCGCTTTTTCAACACTTAACTTATGTACAAAAATCCGTCCAAAAACGGACGCGCACTTGTACATGGATATATACAAGAGGGCGTAACTGTAAGATTAATATGGAAAGAACAATACCGTGTTATGTTGTGATATTCAATAAATAAACCACAATTTATGTTCCTCAATAAATGTACTTTGTGTTAGTGGCAAAAAGTGATTGTGTTAAAAGTTATTACCACTGATTTACTAAGTGCGCACTCGTATATACATTTACCCTAAATATTATTCTGGGAACCGAGTTAATTGAATTAAGTATTACCAGTAACAAAAAAAACGATAACTGATTTATGTTTCACTTCAAGCTACCAGCCCATATTACAAATATTTTCTGAAAATCTTGAATACAATAATTACTATCGCAGATATGATCGGCTTTTTCACGCTTATATTAGAAAAATATATGCCTCTCTTACTTACCATGTTATTCGAGTCTATTTTTGAATCATAGATTAAGATTGAGCAATGCCCCTATCGAAAGTTGGTTTGGGATTACTAAGGACCTTATCTTCGATGGTATGAAGTATGAAAAGTGTAGCAGGGTTTTAAGGAAAATTACGGGTTGATCATTCATAAGGAAAGAACATTCCTTCCAAACGCGATACAAAAGATTGTAGGTGACAAAACAATGGTATCCTTGCAACTGAGAAATGAAACAAAACTACAGGGTTATCTGCGAGTTAGTTATTGGTCTAGAAATAGAATTATAACTTTAATTAAGTAATTCTGAAAGAAAACAGAACGCAATTTCAGTTACCGGTGAAGTACTGCGATACATCCATTGTTTCAGGGGACAGTTGGATATCACACCGGATTAGGTGCAGTGCGATGGTTGCGAAGGTTGGGTTCACTTATGTGACGTAGACAACACTGCCGTCAGAAGTCAAAAGGCGGCAGTGACAAAACCATAGTTTTAAGAAAAACGGCAAAAACTAATCACTAATAAAGATAATTATATACGTTATTTTTTTTTGGTTCAGCATTAATTGATACTGAAATACTGAAATTAATTAGAAGAAATACTGAATTTAATTATTTATATGTACTTTAAGACAATAATATAAGTTTTGTTTAAAAAATGTTTGTTAATTATTTCTTGTTTCGTATTTTGTAATTATGCGAGTAAGAAGTTGAAATTAAAAGGCGGCACACGACAAAAAACTGTTCAAATTCCGCCTTTTAACTACAAAGCCTTTGATGTGCAGCTATTTAGAAACAAGGAAAATACTTTTAACTCAAAGAAGGTAAGTTTAAGTTTTAAGTAACATGGTATTATTAAATACAGTTTGTTTTTTAAAACAATAGTTATCTTTTTCAAGTAGTTTTATGATCGCAGTTATTTCCTAAAAGCAATAATTATTGGTTTAACCAGTTTATGTTCTCATGCATGTTTTGTTTACTTGCGGCTCTTTCAAGACTAGAGGGAGTTTTTTTGTTGTTTTTCTTACGGATACGGCAAAATATGACAAATTAAGATGTGCCACCCCAAAAATTTTCGGATGTGTCGCTTGTTTGGTGTCTGGTTTAGATTTTAAGTAGGAGAAGACGTCGCGAAGGCTGTCTTCTCAACCGAAAAAAGTTTTTACACTCCTGACCGTCATATTATTAATTAATCGTATAATTAAAGTATCCAAATTAAAAAATAAGTGCAACATTTTCTTTTCTTTTTGATATATTTTTTTTCTGATCTTAAAGTACACTTAAAATAATAAAACCCTTCTCTGCAATAAATACAAGTGATTTATTTTCATTAACTATAAATTCGAAAAATTATTAGGTACAGTAAAACATATTTAATAGTATTTACATAAATTTTGGACTATTATTTAAAAGAAACAAAAAAAAACACTTACAAAACAAATTGTAAATAAATTTTTAACAAAAACAAAAAACTAAAAATGATTATTACCAATCATACCTACTATACCTACTTAAACTAGGTAACTAAATTAAATAAAAAAAACAAAAAAAATCGATATATATTTTTTAATTGAAGGACTAGGACATTTTTTTAATAGAATATAGTTACAAACAGGTAAAACAATTTGATAAAAAATTCATAAAAAATATTTTTTTAGTCAATAGCTATATACTTTTAATAATATAAATTTAACGCAAGCTTCCTTATTCGCAAGTAAGTCACTTCACCCTTATGGTAAAATTGTAAAATTTATGATTTGAAAAAAAAAGTTAGTTGCTAACTATTATAGTAGTAACTATTTCGTTTAAGGGGCAAAGCGTTTACTTGGTGGGATCCGACACCCTAAAAATATCACAAAAAAAAGTAACACAAACGTCTAATCTAATTCTTAGTCGAATATTTGTTAAAAATCTTTTAATAATAAATAGATATGTGTATAATGCCGCATTTCTCCTACAAAATATACATTATTAGGCAAACATTAAAAAAAATAAATGGTATATTTGCAAATATGCCTTTTAACTTATCTTTAACTTTTAACTTTAAACTTCAACGTTAAAAAACTTACCTTTTTAACTTTAAAATGGGAGGTGTCCTATAAAGAAATATGAAGAATTTTTTCTTCATATTATTATGTCATTAAGTCGTCTGGTTTAGACAAAGAGTTATAGTATTTCGGATATTCGCCGGATGCCCTTGTTAATGAAGACGGAATTTTGGAGATAAAATTCCCATATTCAATAAGAGATCTCCATCCTAGAGCAGCGATGGAAAAGTTAATTTTCTGTCTAAACGGGAGCTGTTAAAAGAAACGCATAACTACAAATACTCAATTCAAGGTCAACTAGGTATCACACATTCATGAGTACTATTTTATTCAAGAATAGGTTCCAATAACACTTGAGTTTACAATATTTAAGCATCAAATATTGAATACATCTGCAAGGCGGTGAACATAAATACTGAATATTCTCAAATAAAAGTATTCGAATACTTGAATACTGGTGACTAAAATATTATATTGAATACTACTTGTCACTACTATGTATTTGATCCAATGGAACTGTATACGTCCAATAAAATCTACTATTGACCAAGTGATATGGTGCGACTTTGTTGTATTTTGCAACACATGAAGAGGTATATTATTAAAAGAATTTAAAAAAGGAAGTAGGTATGCAGTGAACTGTGAGTGAGTCGTTGAACTTGAATCATCGAAAAATACTGCAAATATACAAAATTCTTAAAATGCAACCGTAAAATGTACACCGCATATTATAGGGGTTACGTGAGGTGACGTTATGGGCTGTGCTCTTCGATTATCGTTATTTATGGAATATTTACACGTTGTTTTGTGCATATGCAAGATCAAGCCCCGTTGTTGTACGAGTTCCTCCCACACCTCTACCGAATTACTGTTTTACGATTTTCTCTGAAGGCACGAACATCTGGCTGATCTGCTCCAGGACTTATATTATTTACGTGTAGCATAAATATAGGACGGTGTCTGAACAGGCTCTCTGAAATACGCCTTGCAGATTCCAGTTACGATGATTGAAGTAACATTAATTTTAGAACACATATAAATACACGTATGACCAAATAAAAAGAATTAAGTAGGAACTTCACTAAAAATAAAAGTTTCCGAAAACAAATCAAGCAAACTATAGACAGCAACACAATTATTCATATGAATAATTGAAGGTACAATATATAGGTATAATATATAGGTATACCGTGCCTTTCTTGTGGAAGCTATAAAATGTGTCCATAGTCCATCCTGATCTTTAATCAACGACGACACCAAGCTGATTAAAATCGGTTAGTAAACAAAAAAGGTTACGGGAAACGTAAATAGTGCACAAATTTTTTGCCAACCCAGACTGAGATACAGAGGTTTGAGAGGTTGTAAAGAAAACTTTACAAACTGTAAGAACCTGTAGGAAACGTAAAACATTGTTATTTGTAAAATCTGTAGAAACATAGCTATAAAATAGATGAATGATCGTATATACACTGCTGGCCAATAGGTTGGAATAATTCAAAATTTTAATGTGATTTTGGATGCATATATATTTTGTATGTAATATCATGTTTGTATCGTGCTCAAAAAAGAAATATACGGGGTGTAAACTAAACCCCTACAAAAATAAAAAATTTATTCTTACCGAAAATTTAGGAGAACCGGCCAACTTTCTGTCGACTGTGGACAGTAATTGTGTTCTGTAAGCAACAACATCAAGCTGATTAAAATCAGTTGCTAAACAAAAAAGTTAAGGGCAAACGTAAAAAGTGCAAACATTTTTAGCCCACCCGGTACCTACTTGGCAGTTTTAGCGTTTTTTTATGTGATACTTTCTCATGATTTGTAAGGGGGTATACGGTTAGCAATTCAGTTAATTATGAACATATCATAGCAAGTGGTGTAACCCCTAATACATACAGGAAATGCAGCTTGTGGGAAAGCTAGCGCTTTGGATACAAATTTAGTAGCCCTTGACGACTCTGGGGCCAACCTTAATAAATATGCTTTATAATATTCTTCCTTTTAACTTCCCCTCAAACATAATATAAATAAGGGGAAGTTTCCAGTTTCATGAAAAAAACGACCAATTTTGAACATATCGTTTTGAGTTGAGATACCCTGCACGGAAAATGCATTTTTGATATAATGTCTGTATTCTCTCAATAATATACTTTGTATTCTGTACTTTATACTCTATATTACACTTACACAAAATAATCTATCCACAAGTCCTATTGGATATTTTTTTATATCATAGGTAATTGTATAAGAAATCTCACACGGTTGAAATTTTAAGAAAATATGGCGATAATATATTATAGGGTTGCACAAAAGTGTCATTTTACTCTTAAAACACTTAAAAACAACCTATGGAGTGGCCAAATTGTTACACATTGTAATTTATAATTTTGATATCAAGCAACATTCCTTATATTTTCATTTTTCATTAACTAAATAACTATTATAACTAAAATAACTATTTTCGTAAAAGATACGATACAATGGTTTTAGAAAAACATTACTTTCTTAAATTTTTCTCTATGGTAATAACAAACATCACTATATACGTGAATTTACAACGTTCTAAAAGGTAAAGAAAGAGGAAACAGAAACTCACAGAAGAAGAACCAGATTTATCAGAATGAAGAAGAATTTAATGGAATTGTAACTGCCCAAAAAAATATAAAACTAAAGTTCTTGAAATGAGTTATGCAAAGAAGGGATCTAAGTACTCATATGTGATAATTTAAATGTATTAAAGTAAAATGTAAAATGAAAAATACTTACTTAAACTAATGTATGGTATTGTAAAATATAGAGCAAAAAATATATCAAAGTTTAAATCTGAATTTATCATGAAGATTTGATTGGATTAAATGGATACTACTTGCATATGTGCACGGCATAGTTTATTACCAAACTCTCTGGTAATTTTCCGGTGAATTATAACTTTCTGATATCGAAGATTAAGTATGGACGTAAATAAGGGTCATCGGTTAAGATTTGCATTTTTATTGCAAAACGTATTAGTCATGACCCCTTTATTGGTTGAGAATAAGTAGGTCGGTCCTTGCATCTACATACATTATATCTGTTCATTTCCGCATGGCTAATACGCCCCCGGTCTATATCATTATAGTATCGTTCTTACTCTTATACTTTTGACATATAAATTATATATATATATATATATATATATATATATATATATATATATATATATATATATATATATATATATATATATATATATATATATATATATATATATATATATATATATATATATATATATATATATATATATATATATATATATATATATATATATATATATATATATATATATATATATATATATTTATACAATAAACATTTTATTGCACTCATCTGTCATTCTACTACAGTGTTTTGACATAAATATCATGATATGTCACCTAATGTCACGACATTAATGACACCTAAATTAAACTCGGCCTAACGGCCTCGTTGGACAATTTCACGTCGCGTACAATAAACATTTATTTTTTGCACTAGATGCAAAAATAACTATTAATTACGCAAACAATTTATAGGATAAAAGTAGAATATGTTACAGGAACTAGGAATTTATATTCGAAAACATGAGAAACTGAAATCAAATTTTTTACCGAAAATAGCAGAATGATAATAAACGTGTAGCATCATAATATGCAGGGTGTTTCTCAATTGATGTGAAAGATTTTAAAATATGAATTTTCAGGAAAAATTAAAGGGAAATTTTTTTTCCTAAACCGACCCTCCTCCAAGCGCCAGATCTTTATAAATGGGGTAAGAAGTTGTTTTAATTTGGACCCGGGTATTGCTGCGAGCCGAGACGGACAGTATTTCCAGGAGTCGCGTGATTCACAGATAAAACTTTCATTACCCTATCTAAAGGAAAACACAGGTAAATGATAAGAGGTCTATTGTCAGCTTTTGTTCAATACGTTTAATTCTAGGTCTACCTTTGTCGATCAGATTCCATTACATATATCTACAGGTAATTGAGTCTGCTTACATCATACCTGGTTATGCCGGGAATATTTGGGAGGGAATATTTAGTAAAACAAGAAAATGGTGATACAATTTTGGGGATCCAAAATGGCGGTGAACGATAACTAGCTAGTGGTGTGGTAACAAATAATCGCATTGATAAAGTGGGAGTGGTTACAGCGTCATATTGAAGGGAGGAAACAGTATAAGCAATTCATATATATAAGCAAAAAAATTATCGAATATTCGGGACCTCAGGTTTTGATTCTCAATTATTTGACAGTTTTCAATAAATGGGCTTATAATGACTTGATTCTGAACTTGTCAATAAGTTCTTACAAGATCAGGTGAGGTCAGTGAGTAGTATTTTTAGATATGGAAATGTACGCCGACCGACGTCGGCGTGCATATAAGCTTACGAGGGACGAATAGGCCCGGAGACCAAAGCCCACGTGACGTTGATAGAATAGGCCCTGATACCAAATATCGACGGGAATGTTGACATTCAGGCCCGGAGACCAATGTCAACAGATACTGATACATAGGCTCGGAGACCAATGCCGACTTAGTGACCAGACTTGAACGAAGTGACCACAAGTGAATAGTGACCAGACATGAACGAAGAGCACCCAGTCTAACGTGGTATTGGTTTCAACGTCGGATTTCCTGAGTTCCTTATTACGAGTGTGACTTACTTCCTCTTTCCTCCTCTAATTTTTTTTTACGGTTTCTTGGTCGTGGAATGACTAAAAACATAAAGGGGAATGGTTAGATGTAATAGAATATTCCAGAAGAGAAGGGCTATACGGGCATTATGCGACGTGGCACTTCCGATGCGGTAAGGTTCCTTGAAGGCACTAGGCTTGATGGGTTGGCGGAGCTGTTGTTGGCATTTCAGCTGGATGAAGTCTTGGACACAGACTGTCAGTTTCAGCGGAGGAGCTATGGTTTCATTCATTTCTTTACAAGGGTATAAAAAACAATCCCTATAATATTTTTCATCAGAAATTTTTAACACCTCGATATTTCTTTATAAAAGGGTTACAGTCAAGTAACCCTTTTAACTCGAGTTTTCTCCGAAAAATTGATAGTTTGCTCAAAAAGAAATAAACTTATTAACCTGATCAAATGGTAGTTTTTTGGTATTGGTGGTTTTTTGGAGTGCGGCAGAAGGTTTCTCAGCGCGATTATATAGCGGATTTTTGCTGCCTCGTAGCAATACAGTCTCAGGTCGAAAAACGCAAAAAAAAACATCAAAATTTTGGGGCTTTTCAAGTTTTCCGCTCAAAAGTTGCAAACGACGCCTCATACGTTAAATATCATTATATACAATGTTGAAGAGCATTAAATTCTGAGTCTAGTCTATGATTATGAGTCTATGATTTCTCTAATATCCAAAATAAACCGATTTATAAAGTCGCCTTCGTCAATCGAAAAAGAGC